>WFKH01003881.1:2011980-2021980 GCA_016163765.1 Magallana hongkongensis | reverse complement strand
TGAGTAGTTTTGGAGAAATCGTGTACACAAAATTTATAAGAAAAAAATATAATAGAGAAAAAGAAACCGAGCGAAAACAATAAGGTCTTCCGTAACGGAATACCTTAATAAACAGAACAATTTCAATAGGCCTTTACACTGTGGTGTAAAGACCTAAAACCATAAAAAAATCAAGAGGTATTTCAACTGAAAGGTGAAAAGACCTAATAAGAATAAAAAACCCCAGAAAGAAATCAAGAGGTCTTTTATCTAAAAGATGGAAAAACCTAATAAAAGGAAAATCCACGGTGAACCTTCCATGACCTAAAATATAAACCACTTCAAAATGATATTCCTAACAAACCTTTAAGGACAATCTTTCCAAATCAAGGAAGTCTGTGTTTCAGAAAGTTACAGAGAGAGAGAATGGGGGCTCTTTATTGAAGAAAATTGCACTATGGAATATCAATATTTTTTATTTAATTCCTTTTTATATAAGAATAATGTTCACCTTCAACACGGTTTATACAATACATTTTCTTTTCTTCGGAACTTTTTATCTCCTCAATTATAAGAGTAACCAGGAATCAAAGCAGTTTTTGGTTAAGTATGTTGATCTCCCTATTACAGGGGTATATAGTTGTAAAATGTTTCCACCAGAAGCAATAAAGGTGAAAACTATTCATTTTTGAACAATGAACCTTTTAACTGGCTGATATTTTATTATACAAATCATTTAATTTCTCTTTAAAACATGCTTATATGACTGGTCGATTTCAAAACTTTTCACATTATATAGTGAAACCAGTGACACTGCGATTTAAAAAACTTTTAAAAAGTAGACACAAATATACCTATGATTGTTTGCCGATTACTATCCTTTATAATTAAGCAAATAATTTTACATTTATCTATACTTCATGAGCTGAGTTCAATGCATTCTAATGCAGATATTTTGATAAAAACGCTTCTTTCCATTTAACAATGAGAATATTTCACTTGTAGACATATTTAACGTGTGTCAATTTAATGCTACCTACGATGCTTCATTATTTTACAAGTTAGTTGTTTATAAACGATGACACTTATAAAAAAAAAGAAGGAAAATCCACTTATGGGGATACTTGTAGGGCGAATCTACCATGACTTCAGAATGACAATTTCCTATAAAACTTTATTATTTTATTTCGTTTTTTAATAATCGATTTGCTTATAAATTTGAAAATAGGTTAAAGATTAAATACTTTTATAGTTGATATGTGAATAAAACCCCCTGTGATTTATGTATATATTTTTTTTTTTTAAAGTTAAACTGATCATGCGCGAGGCTATGCTCAATGGTTGGGAAAACCTTACCGCTTCCGCTTTTCTGTAAAAAGAGTTTCGGAGCTTGAACTACTAGCACATTAAGTTCGGATAACTGTTTTTAAAGTCAAGGAATGGAGATAAATTTTAAGAATCGTTCGGTCTATGGAACTAAGTTTATTCTCTGGACTGTTTTACTTTACACTGTGCTTTCTGAAATGAAGACTGGTGCTTGTCCGGTTCCCTGTGAGTGCGAACCGGCAAGTCCGTGTAAAGGGACATTTGCGGGTTGTTCTAAAAAAGGATTAAAGGAGGTCCCGACAGGCATACCAAATGATACATGTTTTCTGTAAGTCATAACCATATCTAAAACATCATAAATTATATTTATAATGATAATAAAAATACTAGGTTTTATTTTATTATTGTAAGCATTTTACCCCGTTCTTATAGTTAAGTCTCGAAACGCTAAAAAATTCAATTAAATGTGAAAGTGTTTTATCAAATTTATCGAATTTTCTATTAAATTGAAAAAAAGTTATTTGGATAATAATACAAGTTAATTTTGTAATAAAGTTGTAAAGTGTTTGTTGAGTCACCTGAAAAAAGAGGGGATGATATTTTTAACATATGTTTCACACATATATTTGACACTACGCTACTTTTTTTGTTTATGTTTTGCATCTTTATGTTTTGAACTCAAAATCATAATTATTGTATATACAAGGGCTTCTCGGAAATTAATGAGTTACTCATAATCTGGGATGAAATGAAGATTTATTACATCCAGGATACATTTTATGCGAAAAAAAAATTGTCCATGACACCAGTTGATAACCACGGTAAACCTATAAAATAGCATACGCTTAAAATTGACCAGGAGCACATGCGGCTTTATCGCAACGTATTTGTATGGATCTATATATTCCTTTATTTTAAACACCTTATAAACGAACGAACATATATTTATTCTTCATTTGCCATAATTCGTTCTCACTTTAAGTGCCCAACACCTGTGTATTCTCTCTATTTCTTAAACTCGTTTTTAACGCTGTTTTTGCTATGATGGAAACCCGAACCCAACTTTGTCAGTGTGATGATCTGTACAAAATAGTTTAAAAATGCGCAAGGTTATTCATTGCTATCATTTAAATATTATGGTAATTTAATGTCAGGAGAAATATAAATATTCTTATGTACATTCATAAACTATTTACGTAAGTGTAAATCCGCGCATGACAGCGGAAAAGTAATCGAGAGGAACAACATGGGGGAAGACGAATGACACCAAGTTGGTTTTGCAAAATTAGATAGTAAAATACTCGTTTAACGTTAACCATAAAATATTTCTGTATAATTTTCTTTACGAAATGATAGCTATATCAATAGATTATCATTTTAAAGCATACCTGATCAGAGAATAAATAAAACAGAACGTCAGTATTACTACTTCCGGGGGCCCCTCGACTAAAAGAAGTAGTGTCTCTGTCTTTTATTTCTTTTGTCTACGAATGCGTTAGTCTGTTACCAACATGCCGACCACGCTTTCGTGTCGACTTCTTGTTTACATACTGAATAGGCTTTTAACATCATGTGATCAGGTGATAATGAATAATTCAAACTGGGACATTTACAGACCGGCAGGCATGTTCACGAAACTTTCCTAAGTTATGACCTAAGTGTGTTCCTAAGATATGACTTAGGAAAAAAGTTAGGAACATCCTAAGATCAACTTAGGACACGTCTTAAGATGTAGCTCGACGGTAACTTAGGAACATCTTAAGTTAGGATATCCTAACCTTCTACAACCATTCTTATTTTTCACATTTATTCGTACAAATCGAATTTGAGAGACTTTTGTAGGGATTAACCATTCAACATTTTGCAAAAGAAAATTGTACGTGTCGGTAGTTAACACAATAGGCCTTAAACCAGTAATATTAATGTATTCATTTTAAAAAAATACATTTACCTAAATGTATATCAGTGTCCAAAAACAATTGAATTTAAAAAAAGAAAAAAAAAGAAAAGAAAAAAAACCTAACCACAAGAAAAAATAACCCCCTCCCCCCAGAAATCCAAATGAATGCTATTTTTTTTTTTTAAAGAAAATATGTATCAGGACATAATTGGCTTACAAGCAAATAATTATTTAAACAACACGTGTGCATTCTTTGAGTGTAGTTTAACATTTGATAATCTTGTCATTCAAGCACATTTAATACATAAACACGCACTTTTCATAGAATTTAAAATTACAAGTAGAATCACACACATACAAACACAAAAATTAATAAATTTCCCTTTAATCCGCAATATATAAAATAAACGAACATTTTTTAAAATAAGAAATAAGTTGTAATTTATCTCGAAAATACATTAATAATACAGTTTATTTAACATTAAGAATTTTTTAAAGATTATTTTTTCAGAATGAAGTTATAGAAATTAAGAATGATCACGCATGACTTATATAAACCGATGTAAATTTACTTTTTAGCCAAGGACATTTAAATAATTTTCGCAAAGTAATCAAAACAATGAATGTAACTCACTTAATGTAAAATGTAGATATTAAAAATAAGTGAATAATTTTCATTCGCCAAACAGAGACAGTGTTGTTTGCGAAAAAAAAAATGCTTAATTTGTCAGCCTCTGGCAGGCTTGTATTACCGGGGAAGGTGGTGAGATTTCGGGATCCCTCTCTAAATAATTTTGTTAAAATGAACATACATGATAGAATAAATGAATATAAACCCCCCCCCCCCCTCCCGGATTGGGAATTAGAGTTTGTCGGAAATGCTGGAACTGTAGAAAATATTGTTTTATTCTACCGGTTTTAAGAAAAACCTTCACAGCATTCCCAATATACCCATACTCGTAAATTTAAAACCTTAGGATGGTCTTAGGACAAGGTAAGTGATGTCCTAAAGTTAGGACAAAGTTATGGCGGTTCCTAAATTTTAGGAGAGCTTCGAGAAACAGACTTAAGACTAAAACGTATCCTAAGATGTACTTAGGACCCACCATAGTCCTAAGATAGCTTCGTGAACATGCCTGCAGCAGGTATGTTCACGAAACTTTCCTAAGTTATGACTTAAGTGTGTTCCTAAGATATGAGTTAGTAAAAAAAAGTTAGGAACATCCTAAGTTCAACTTAGGACACATCTTGAGATGTAAGTCGACGGTAACTTTGGAACATCTTAAGTTAGGATATCCTAACCTACTAAAATTATTCTTATTTTTAACATCAATTCATACCGATAGAATTTGAGAGAAAAATATACATTTACTTGGATATATTTCAGTGACCAATAACAATTTAGTTCAAACAAAAAAACTCCAGAAATCCAAATAACCGTTATTTTGTGTTTAAAAAAAATATGTATCCCTTTTATCTACAATAGTTAGAATACGCGTGCAGGTTAAATGAGAAATTATTTGTTATTAATCTCGAAAATACATAAATACAGTTTATTGAACATTACACAATTTCTTAAGATTTTTTTTTTTAGAATAAAGTGATCAAAATTAAGAACGATCATGCATGGCTTGTATCAACCAATGTAGATTTACTCTTTAGCCAAGAACATCTTGTTTTTTATTGTCCAATAATCAAAGCAATGAGTGTACCTTATACTTAGTGTAGTTATAAAAAAAATAAGTAAATTATTTTCATCTTTCGTCAAACGGAGACAATATTTGTGAAGATAATTTGTCGGCTCCCAGGCAGACATGTAGCAACGGAGAAGGGGGAACGTTCGGGTCCCTCTCGATATATGTTAAAATAAACGTACATGATATTAAAGGTGATATTTTAATAGAATAAGTGGGTATGCCTCCCACCCCCCCCCCCCCACCCCCCGGATTAGGAATTTGAGGTTTGTCGGAAATGCTGGAACTGTAGAAAAGATTGCCTTATTCTACCTGCCATGAGAAAAAGCATCACAACACTGCCATTATCCCATAAAACGTGATTTTACAACCTTAGGATGTTCTTAGGACAAGGTATGTGCTACACTAAGTTAGACAAAGTTATGGCGGTTCATAAATTTAGGAAAGCTTCGAGAAACAGACTTAAGACTAAAACGTACCTACGTTAGTCCTAAGATAGCTTCTTGAACATGCCTCGGTCAGTTAAAAAATAATTGTAAAATATAATTATTATATAATTATTTGCAGCAAGTTTCTAACTTATGTAGATCATCACACTGATAAAGTTTGAGTCGGGTATCAAACATAGCAAAAACAGCCTTAAAACGACATAAACGTGTATATTAGCCTTAAAATAATTGTGAAAAATACGTGTTGTTGTTTTCGGAAATCAAATTACTGTTAAAAACTCTTAAAATCTTTTTGTTCAGATTTTACAATCGCTGACGTTATATGATGTGTTATAAGTATTGATCATTATCTGAGATTACGTCTGCACCGGTAACCTATGGAACAAATGTTTGACTTTATGAAAACAAAGTGTCGATTCTTTTGATAAGTCAAGAGGAAAAAGGCATTTTCTGTTATAAATTTATTTTACCCAGAACTTTATTATTTAAAGTGACACGGTGATTCAGAAAAGATGTTTTACTTTCTGATTATGACAACGGAAATAACAAAAAATATACAAAATTTCATCATCAGGAAAATTTCACGCATTTTAAGTCATCACCTTTTCGTACAAATCGTTAAATCTCCTCCGGAAATTACACATGTAAACTAACTGAGTTGTTTTGGACTTTAATTTGAGTATCACGTGATTGCAATTGCTGAAAAAGTTACAGTGGGATCGACAAACTGAGAAACGAATTTACGTTTGAAGTTATTCGATGTCTGTTTTAAGAAATATGCAATCATAGAGAGTGCATCTGAATAAATATATAGTTCTTGAAGATACCAGGTTTCACTTAGAGGCCGCTGGCTTATGATATATGCCACGCTGCAGTATATACATTTCCCTGCGCTTGCGTGGCTATGAAAGGGAAACTCAATATTTATCTGTTTGCCTAACGCTTAATTCTATTTTTCCGTTTTTAATTTGATTTATTTACTTTTGAACACAGTAATGTTTCAAATGTTCATCGTTTTATGTGATCATATATAAAATGTGTGGAAATCGTGTCAAAATTCGATATTTGGTAAATCATGGGTTTGTGCGTCAACATGTCTCTTTAAATTTGTTCACTATATCAATGAACAAAAACAAATCATACAGTGAGTAATACACTGTGTTTTATGTTGTGAAATGTCGATACATTACTAGTATAAAGCACACATGCGTCAGATTGCCAGAGATCAGTGAACGAAACAACATCAAACATCATATGTCGTCGTTCTCGTCGCGGCGGCGTTGTTGTCATCGTTATTATCGTCGATATCCTTGTAATGTTGTTACTGATGTCATCGTCTTTGTCTCTGTCGTTGTCATCGTCTTTGTTCTTGGTATCGTTGTCTCTGATGTTGTCGTTGTCTCTGATATTGTCGTTGTCTCTGATGTTGTCATTGTCTCTGATGTTGTCATTGTCTCTGATGTTGTCGCTGTTGTTGTTGTCGTTGCGTCATGTTCAAAACAGTGAGTAAATTATTTTTATAAGACCAGCAGTTTGCAATTAAGGTTTATAAGCCCACTGCTACAAAATTGGTCAAAAATTTTATTATCTTCTAATGTGCATTTTCATAAAGCACTATGCCTTAAAAATAATTTATTTGAATGCCTTGTGCGGTTCTCATATTCTCACAAATTGATGATGAACATAATTATGATATGAAGAAGAGATGACACACTGTTCTGTAAATACTATATAATATTTTATTATCAGAGAATAACATAAAGAAAAACTATAAAAAAAAAACCCACCTAAAACTATATACCTTATATAACAACAAAGTATAGTATCAAGATAAATGAAATGTGGGGAAACTGTGCTTCTTTTGTCACAATAAATTTCCCAAAAATTCTACCAAAGAAATTTCGTTCATTTTGCAAGAGTTATCTTTCCTGAAGAACAAAAAAAATGAATTTTCCATTATGTGACCATTTATGTTCTCATAAAAACAAAATGAATATTATCTAGGCCATTTTTTCTGAATGATATTTCTAAATGATGCAAAGATGAAATTTTGTTTGTTATATTTTTGGAAATTACATTTTTTAAAACAAGGTTTATCATAATATCAAAATTCAATCCTGTCACACTGAAGACTAAGAATATTGATGGAACCTTTAGTACATGTAGTAAATGTTTGTTTTGAAATGAATCTGTATTTTGCAAATTGGCAGTTCTATGAACTGCTGCAACACTTTGCAGTCCTCAAGTGATCATGAACATTGTATGTGCATTGTGTGCAATTTTGATGTTCAAATTGTTTGAAATCAAACTATTATAATAGAGAATTTAAACTTCTGAAAATTCGTAATTCTAAAAAAAAAAACCAAACAAACTCCAAAGTGTCACAAAATCCACCAAAGCATTTTTAAGGAAGTTATCCTCTTATCATAGTATCTATGAACCTTGACTAATCGAAATGGAAACATTATACAAGGATCTATAAAATCTATGTAATTTCTTTTAAACTAGATTCCTTAATAACAAACACAATGCCAGATTGATTTAACGTATTACTTAGAGAAACAAAGCTTTAGCTGGCTGAAAATCTACCAACATTTTGCTTTTGTTCTATAGCCACATTAGAAAATATATGGTGTATGTTGAATAATAAATGTTTATGAAATTAAATGTAACAGGAAATCAACAACAGTGTATATAAAAAAAAAACCCTGACATAACATGATGTTTATTAAATTTCAAGCATTCATAATGGTCAAAGTATGTTATTTACAAAACATACAAATTGACCACAAATATCAGCATAATGGATTAAGTGTTAAATTACTGGGTATGATGTCGATCTTTGAAAAAAGCATATTTTCCTAAACGAAGCACACCAACTTTCATGATTGATGCGTTACGTTGTTTTAAAATCCCTCGTTCAGCGAAATATGTTTACAATTCATGTTTATAATGTGGACATAATCCGTTACGTTGAAAAAAAAATTACTGGAAGGCACATATTCTGACATTAATCATCAAAATTATCGGAAAACCGGTATTACATTTAAGTGCAACTAATAATTAATATAAAAAATACCAACAAGTTAAAATCGGTCATTATTCGGCCAACCTGCGTAAGCGTAAGAAAAAAATGACGATGTTTAAGAAATTGTCTGGCTCTTATCGATCATGCCAAATTTATTTTGTTTCAAGGCAGTTTTCCACAACAGTGAGGATCAACCTTTAAAAAGCAAGAAATCGGTCACATTTTTCAGTGTAATAATTTTATGATTCATTTAATGGTCTAATAAAATTTGGTATGACGTTTCAAGCTAAAATTCTTCATTGCTTTATACGAAACGCTGCATGGGGAAAAAAATTACATGACATTGTCTTAATTTAATTTTTATCTGCAACAGCTTTATGGAAAATAGAACAACAACACCTTCTTTGTAGAATTGAAAGTACAAAAAGTCTTGCACATGAAAATTAAATTTACAGTGAACTAATTTCTTATTTTTTTTCTTTTTTAAACAAAATAAAATTCAAGAAAAATATGAGAGGAATGTGTTGTATATGTGCATAAATGAAAACCTGTCTATTCCTTTTGTGATGGAGACGTTGATCAGCAAGGGGTTATATTCCTTGCCAGCACCTACCTGATAAATTGTAACATGGGTCTTTGGACTTTAATTTTTACGCTTGTTTCTTTCTTTTTTTTATTTGTGATGAAAAGGAACGGAGAGTTCTGCGCCACCAATTCCTCCTAAAGGAATATATATTGCATATTCCTCTCGGCATTCCTCCCAAGGAATATAGCAAATTCCTCCCGGCATTCCTCTCAAAGGAATATCTAGCTCATTCCTTCCGGCATTCCTCCCAATAGAAATATAATCATTCCCCATATAGACAATATTCCTTACTATATCTAAAATATTGATGGCCGAATATAGAAGGTATCCCTCGCTATTAGCGAGTATTGAGGGATGACAGATAATTAGGTTCCTGGTCATTTAAATTTCCGGTGGAGGGTCATTGCAGACTGCGCGCTGATCAACGATCTCTGGTACAGAGCACTTTAAACAGAGGAAAGTGAAATCTGCATAAATACATTGGATCGGTGAATTTTTTTTACCTATTTACTCAACAACATGCCTCTGGAATTTGTAAGAAGTTCATAATACAAATGAAAACAGCATATTCTAAATATAGCTGCATTTTTTAAAAGAATCATGAACTGGAAGGTGCATTTAAAACATCTATTTTGATGTGAAAAATACCATTAGCTATGCAGGTCCTACAAAAATTTACCATTACTTAAAGAGACAATGAAAATATAAAGTAGGTTTGACTGCTATCAAACAATGGCTACAAGACATTGATGCCTACAGTGTTCAACATCCACAGAAATATAAATTTAGGATGAACAGAGTTCCGAAGGTATAGATTTTCTTTGGGATGTAAATTTAGCCGACGTTTCCACACTTTCAGTAGACAATGATGGTTTAAACTATTTACTTATCGCCATTGACGTATTCTCAAGATATGCATGGGTTAGACCTTTAAAAGACATACTCCATAGCAGTATTATAGATGCTTTAAAGGATAATTTCAAAACTGTACGGATACACGAAGAATTGCGAAAAGATAAAGGAAGTGAATTAAAAAAC
>WFKH01003881.1:1876922-1892491 GCA_016163765.1 Magallana hongkongensis | reverse complement strand
CAGTAAAAGGGTCACTATCAAACCTATAGAAAATTATTTTAAAATAAAAAAGTTGAAAAATTCGATTTTTGAAATTTTCTTCCGGTGCCGACCAGAAGTGACGGCGGACATTCTTTTGA
The DNA here is from genome assembly GCA_016163765.1 of Magallana hongkongensis. NCBI lineage: Eukaryota > Metazoa > Mollusca > Bivalvia > Ostreida > Ostreidae > Magallana > Magallana hongkongensis. Next base: position 1,892,372 of record WFKH01003881.1, on the reverse strand, counting down.
CCGAGGTGCACCAGAAAATATCTAGATCTATCATCTCTAAAAATTTCAGCTCTAAATCTTTACTCGTTTTTGAGAAACGTGACAGACAAAATTGATTTTTAAAATCGTAAACGGACGATAACTTCCGACCGGAAGTGAATTTTCAAAACGTGATTTGAAAACATCAAATTCAAATAAAAACGCGTTTATCTCCAAAATTTGAACGAAATCAATCCAGCCATCTCCGAGAAATCGTCTGCACAAAATCGGTAAGAAAAAAAAAGAATAATAATAATAACAATAAGAAACCTGAAAAATAAACAATATAATAATAGTAGGGTCTTCCGCTGAAGACGGAAGACCCTAATAAAATTGAAAAAGAAACAATAGAATAATAGTAGGGTCTTCCGCTGAAGACGGATGACCCTAATAATAATAATAAGAAAAGTGAAAAAGAAACAATAGAATAATAGTAGGGTCTTCCGCTGAAGACGGAAGACCCTAATAAGAAACAGTACGAAAACAATAAGGTCTTCCGTTGGAAACGGAAGACCTTAACTAGATACGATCTCGTTACGAGTAACGAGTAGGTCTTCCGTTCAATCTTTTAAACGATACGATTAAAATATTAATGCAATTTCAAAAATATGATTGTCGATATCATTTACAATGCTTAACATTTTCACCTACAGCACATTAAAGATTTAAGATTTAATTCCCTATAATCCCAAATTACGTCATCAATGGGTGTGGTAATGAGTTTTACAAACTGGTATTGTTAGATCAACAACTTTGCTTCTATAATGCATTACAAAATCTTGATCGTTTTTAAGTTATGTGTAAGAGACTTTACAAGTGTCTTGGCCCCTAATCTAGGGGCCAGCCCCTTTTTCTTGAGTTCATTCGAAAGGTCTCACGAACACTACCATTTTTTGTTCTTACAACTATCTTAAATTGTTCATTTTTGAGATACAAATGATTGAATATTTTAGGGGCCAGCTCTCTTAATGGGGACAGACATTGGTGCTTTGATTAGTGGAATCGATTAGAATCATTAATACATACATTTTCTCTTCTACAATGCTAAACAAAATATGTCTCCTTCTCTAGATATATCGCGTCAAAGTTTAGGTACTTTGGCCCCTAAAAATCCCTAATTACGTAATAAATGGGCGTGGCAATGATTTTTTTTTTGATAGATATTGTTACGATCAACAACTGTGCTTATATTATGCACTACAAAATCTTGATTGCTTTTAAATTATTAGTAATAGAGTTTACTAGTGTCTTGGTCCCTATTTAAAGGGGCCAGCCCCTTTTTCTTGATTTTGTTGAAAAGGTCTCACAAATACTAACCTTTTTTGTCCTTACACCTATTTAAAATTGTTGTTTTTTTAAAGATGCAAATGATTGAATATTTTAGGGGCCAGCGCTTTAGATCCTTAATGTGAACATACATTGGTGTTTTGATTAGTGGAATCGATTAGTATTATCAATACAGACATTTTGTCTTCTACAATGATTAACAAAATATGTATCCTTCTCTAGATATATCGCGTCAAAGTTTAGGTACTTTGGCCCCTAAAAATCCCAAATTCCGTAATAAATGAGCGTGGCAATGATTTTTTTTTTTAGATATTGTTACGATCAACAACTTTGCTTGAAATGCGTATACTGACGAAATTGTGTATGCTTTTAATACTTCAATGAATGGCGTTATTTAAGAAAAAAATGATTACATCATAACCAAGCAGAGCAGACAAATCTAATAAAATTTCAGAATAAAAAAACGTTTGAATGATATAGATCTACCTAACAACTGTTAAGGATATATTGACGTATATGCATTGAAGATGCAAGCTACCTTTAATTTGATATATCTACTTAAACTTAAAAGCGACATAATTATGTTGTGTTCTTTCATTAACAGACCAAATCAAGTGGCTGCCCATTTCCCCTTTCGTCTGAGTTCATTTTTAAATTGTGTAATCATATCTTAAAATTGACTTTCAACTTTTGAAAGGGTTAACTAGATCCTTTACATACTCCCACTTCATAAAAATGTCACATACAGAGATTAGGATTGGTGATTTTTTTTACAGTAACCGTACTCGAGATGTTAAGCTCATACAATTTCTATCAAGGGATTGAGAATTTAGCTCTTATGTTGGCGACTTAAATATTTTTTATTATTTCCTCGTCACAACAAGTATCAACAATTTTTATAAATTTATTCAATGCATAACATATAGAAAACAAAATGTTTTCAGGGATATCTTGTACTTTTTTTATTCAAAGTATTCCGTGTTTAGGAACTGTAAATGTGATTTAATAGAATCATTTCGTTCATATTGCTTCGGTTTTACGTGTTTGAACAAAAGCTTAAATTTTGGATATTGTATATAAATTTTAAACCCTGTAATAAATGAAATAAAATCCACTACATGTAAATATCGGTATCTCGAACATGGGATATCTCGAATACCCCGCTTATGTCGAAGTGTTTGAAAAAACCGAAGCCCTAATTTTACCTGGTTTATCTCGAAGAGGTTTATCTCGAAGTGGAGCCATTTTCCGGGTCAGTTGAACATAATTGGTGTCATTACTTCACACATTACTGTCCGCGGCAATTTTCACACCTTTCAAAACTAGTGGTATATCAAACTGCACGATGTAAGTTAATTAGGATGGTAGCTTGGGTGTTTTTAAATTTAGTACCTTTTTTATAAAATTCAAATCAAAACACAGCCACGATTACCGATAATGTGTTTAATAAAAAACACTGTGTACGGATAATCGATCTAGCATTGATAACTGCAAATTTTATAAAAACGATTAATTACAGAATCGAGTTTATTTTTTTTTAATGTAGGCTCCAATAAAAATGAAGTATGATTGGAATACGAAGATTTAAAAGAAAACTTATTTAAATTTAACAGAACTAGACCATGTATTGAACACGTAGGGTGTAAAGTGACTTCCTGTTCATCGTACATGGGTTGTTTCCAATATAAGTACTAGAGCTGTGAGCGTAATGAGTTATTATAAGATACGTTAGTTCACAAACAAAAATGAAATAAATATATGTGAATTCTAATTCTTGATTATTGGTGGGGTTTTTTAATTTTCAAATCCGTATTTTTCATTTCCTATGTGATAAATTTCAAACATTACATTGCAAGTGCTTCTTCCAAGTTCTGAACGTCAATAGTGAAGAGGATGTGAAGTCGTATTATTTACGGAATATTGATTTTATAATTTGATTGCTTTTACAGATATTGATTATATTTCACAAACACAAAAACACACAAAATAAAAATATTTAATCAAATGGTTGATTATTCGTTTATAAGAAATAGAAAAGTTCTGTATATACCGGTACTAATACACGTGTTGATATAAGAACATCACGGAATTAGAATTGGAAAGCCACTTCGGATATATCTAACCCCCGGATATCTCGAAGTTTTGTTGAGGTCCCCCAAGTTCGAGATACCGATATTTAACTGTATTTATTTTTGTCGATCTGAAAAAGATATATTTTTGTTGACGACGCTTTTCATCCAAGTGTAAAGTGTGTCCACCATATGATACTTTCTTCTGAAGTATAAATAGTATTAGACATGACAGGAGGTCAGGTGCTCTATACCATACGTCGTGTTTCGTTCGGTGTTTTACATTATACAAGGTACGTGTATTTCACGTAAAAAAAATCCAAAACAAAACAAAAAACAAAGAAATTTAAAATCAGATACACGTTGTCTCTTGGTCTCTATATCGCTGACAGATGAATAAATGTCTGAGCATTGGTCGTCGACTACCTTTATGTCACTCAAAATGTTCTCATGGTGCGCCTGTGTGGCATGTGATATTGATTTTCAGTCTTTTATATCAGGTACTATAAAGTTAAGTTCTTATAAAGAATGTTAAGAAAAAGTAAATAACATGAAAAAAGAAAAGTCCCCTGGGTTAGATGGTCTCCCAAGTGAATTTTATCAGTGTTTCTGGGACGACATTGGTCCTTTTTTCTACAAAGCAATTAAAGACTCTTTTCATATAGGCGAATTATCATATTCAAAAAGACTTTCTGTCATATCACATTCACAAAAAAAGGTGATAAAGATACCTTAAAGAATTATAGACCGATTAGTTCAACAAATACTGAATTAAAAATCATTCCTTTTGTTTTGGCAAAACGACTACCAAATATATTATCTAAGCTAATTAACGAACATCAAATTGAATATATAAAAGGCAGATTATTGGGGAAAACGCTATGTTAATACTTGATGTATTTGAATACTTTGAAACAGAAAATATCGACGGTTTATTCGTTTTTTTTAGACTTTGAAAAAGCATTCGACTCAGTTGAGTTGAGGTTTCTGTTTAAAGCTCTACACAAATTTAATATTGGTAAATTACGCTTATTTAACATACAACAGTTTAGTAATGTAGTTACGTAATCGAGTAATACGCACGTACCTATATAACAAATGTAAACGGCGCTCTATGGCCATGCAAATTTAAATTATATTAGAGCTTCTTCATTGTTGATTTTTATTTATAGGTGATTTGAAAAGATTTGGAATACATTATAATGAAACAAACGCTAATATTCCTAAATTTGAGTACTATAGGGATGCAAAATTGGTACGCTAGTAGGTGTAGCCAACTCTAGGGAATTTAATGATCGTGTAAATTATGGTCATTTACATTTTTTTAAAATTTTAATCTAAAACAACGCTGAATATTGATAACACGTGAATGTGATCACTACAGAATAATCTTTTTGCGCAGGAATTAAGTCGTTCATTGAAGCTATATTGCCATGGTGTCACGTTTCAGTTATTAATAGATCACTATTCTACCTAATAAAATGGCAAAAGATTTAATACATACCTCCAGGGATCATGTTAAAAATTAAACTTTAAAGCTGTTGGTTTTTTTATTACTAAAGAATGTGCTTCGCCCTTGTCTCTCACGCTTATGGAGCTTTGCAGTTAGCTATCATGTTTACTGCTCTATATCATTGTGTTTATAATTGCCATTGATTGAGTTAAATTGTTTTTCAAACTTAAGACGACAAACTTAAGTTGACATTACTTGTAAACAGACAAGAAGTCATCAAAATATGGACGCGAAAGCCTCACAAATTGTACAATTTCGACATAATTAATTTTCAATTTAAAAGAAAGCGAGAAAATTTCTACGTATTTATATAAATACGACAAATTTATATCGCAAAATAATATTATGACTTAATCAAAGTCAACAAAGCTTGAAATGAGCGGTTAAATCATGAAAGATATCTCGACTTGTTATTTACTCTTTGTACAAGTCGACATAATTTTGACAAAATATACATTTTATAGGAAAATGGCACTAATTTTATTTGCCATTTAGAGATTTAACACAACATCAAGAGGCGGTTATACGTTTCCGTACCTTTCCTAAAGTAGCGTGATGGAATTGCAAGATATTTCTATGAAATGTGTTATAAGTCAAGACTCTGGCTATGACAGCCCGTTGTAAGAGCAGTTAGTCGCAAATGGGTCTCAGGTAGTTATATCTACTATGGGGGTTATCTACCTTATTTTTTAATGAAATGATACAAAAAATGAAAGGCGTTAGCATGTTTGCAATAAGAGATTGACTAGTTATTAACGCATGGTTTGATGACTGGATGCTGACAAATGAGAAAACTTGACACAAACATTTTAGCGCAAATTCAAAGGCGTAAACATTGGCGCAAATATATTTTAGCGCACACACCTTCTATTTTAGAAGAATACATTTTTTTTTTGTTTCATCAACACCTGGATTTAATCTTTGTTCGTTCAAGCACTTGAACACATAGGCTTTGATTTCTAGCTCGCGTTCGCAAGTTAACTGTCGATGTAAACAATATTAACTTGATTTTGTCCAAATACTCAGTAGATAGGGGTAAAAAGGTCATTTGTTGGCGATGCTGTTCTGGTTGTTCGAAAACAAGTTTGACTTATCGGACTTAAAATATGATATAGGGACTCTGATAAAACCAAATTCCCGAGGGAAATCAAATGCTACCAGTAAACACGATCACAATAAGCGATATTTATAAATGTTACCTTGAAAGGTCACCAGTCTAATGTTTGCGATAAAAGACAATTACGAAGAAAATTTAACAAATCCTTGAATAATTCTGAAGAAGTGTTTTTGTACATATTCCAGTAGTTTCATGTCAGTAAGTGTCTGTGACGGCCATAATTTACAGGAGTAGAAGGCGGAGGGTAGCACGATACGCTTCCATATTTTTGAAGACTCTACTTGGTGAATGTTGGAGTTGTTGACACCAATAGAGTATAATAGTATAATGAGTTGATTGTTGATGTTGCTGTTTAGCACACTCGTTCTGTTAGCTTAACACTTTTCATAATTGCCTGTAACAGGAAACCAGCATAAACAGTGTTATCAGACCAAGAAATTTCACTAGTTAATGGTGTTATACTATTAGAAAAAAGTCCTTTTGTGTTTTGTTAAAAACAGGAAAAACACGGATTTGTTGCTTGGATTATAATGAAGTCTTCATGTAAATGCATTTTTTTCTTCATGATAAAGTAAACATTTTAGAGATCTTAACGAATTGTTTATTTAAGCAGTATCATCGGTAATAAAATACCTGGTATGTGAATATCTCCAAAAAGAAGAACAGTATTATTTTGGCAAATTTCAGATAACAGATCATTAATATAAAGAAGAAACATAAAATCACTAAGGGCTTTCCTTGTCTTACACCTCGTGAAATTTTGTAACAAATTGGAATTTGCACCACAAAATGACACAAAACATTTTCTGTCACTACACTAATATTTCATAAATTGCCATATTCTAGAGTCAGTATTGAGATTATTCTTTGTTGCCTTTGGAGAGTTTATCAATTTGATGTTTTATCTTCTCAACTGTTATAGCGTCTAGTTCTGTGAGTGATTTTTAATTATAGATGAAATTCTTATCGATGTTTTCTACGAATTCATTACTACAGTAAAGTCATTGTCGAATTTATCTCAATAGTACTGTTCGCACGCAAGATCTGGGTAGTATTACTGCCATAGATTTTCAATGTCAGTTATATTATTAGCTGTTATATCATAATTTTGAGGGTAGAGATGTACTTGATAACATTATCATATATTTTATGGCATACTCTTAATATCAAGATTAAAGGATTCGTACATAATCATTTTTAATTTTTATTTAGACAAAAAGTAATTCTTTTCATACATATGAAAAAAACCCAAAGATAATTAACACTTGAACTAGCTTATCCTTTGCCAGTGTTAATTAATTTTCTTTATCTTAATGGCCTTTCCCAAAAATGTTTAGACGTTCACTATTTTCCCTCCAATTTATATTTTTTAAAATTAATTTTTGAAGACGTATACATCCGGAACAAAAGGATTAAAATCTCAAATAAGGTAGTTTGTACTTCACTCGTTGAGGTGTAAAAAATACAGTTATAAATTCACTTCATCTTTGAGCTAAATAAATATTTTACCATATATTAAAAACTAGGGAGTTTAACATCAAGCTTCTCCAATATTTTAACGTATAAATTAGCTGAGAAACTGCGTGAAAGGAGTTTGGTAATGAGTTTTTTAAATCATTTTTTTACGACTATTATTTGTTTAAAATCGGGCTTTTATTCCTGAAAAAAATACAAACCTCACATAGTGTGCACCATATACGGTATTTATCCCCCCCCCCCCCCCCACACACACACACACATTCATTGTTGTTAAGAGTCTATTTCAGAACTGTCTTTCTCATTAAAACATCGTCCGACTTATTAAGTACAAGAATTCAAATAGTAATATTCTTCTTAAATATTTATGAAGTGATGCATTTATATCTGTATATGTATCAAAATGGCAAGAAAACAACTATATAGCAGGAGTCGACATCAAGGCATTTCAGGGATTATTACAGATAAAAACTTTTTAAAAGTACTGTTAATTTTCAATCTTTTTTTCTCCATTAAATGGACTTTCTTCCGAATTCTCAGTTCGTTTAAAGTAAAGTAATGGAAACGCAAATATCCATTGGTTTGGAAGAAGGAAGGAATTCTAAGGCATTAAACAAAATTAACATTCATAATGTTCTATTCCCATATCAGTCACTTATTTGTATTAGATACATACTTTTTTTGTTTAGCCATTTTAAGAAATATATTTTGCTACCAGTTTTGATACCATTTAGAAAAGATTACAAGGTTTTGAAATGCTTTATTCGGCCTCGATTAGCACATACGAATGACAGAACACGTGGTTCACAAAATGAAAGCGTTTCTCTGATTCGTTTTAAAAAAATGAACATGTTTTGATTACCGACGAAGATGTGCATGATTTTAAATACTTCATTGAATGGCGTTATTTGAAAAATGATAACATCATAACCACGCAGACCAGACAAATCTCATAAAATTTCAGAAATAAACTTTTGAATGAAATGGATCTACCTAGCAACTGTTAAGGGTATATTGACTTATAAGAAGTTAAAATGCAAGCTACCTCAAATTTGTTATATTTACTTTAACTTATTATCGACATAATTATGTTATGTCCTTCCATTAAACAGACTACTGCATACTGCAAGTAGCTGCCTCCTATTGATTTTTCGTCTACGTACATTTGTAAATTGTGTAATCTTATCTTCATATTGACTAAATTTCGACAAGGAATTAAGAATTTTGGTCTTATGTTGACGATTTAAATATTTCTTTAAATTTCCTTCTTACAACAAATATCAACGATTTTTTTTATTCAACACATAAAATATAGAGATAAAAATGAATTGTTTTCAGGGATACTTTGTATGCTTTAGGATTTTTATTCAATGTATTCCGTGTCTATTAACTGGAAACTGAATCATTTTTCCCATATTGCTCCTGTTTAACGTGCTTTGAACAAAAGCTTACTTTTTGATAACGTATATAAATAAACACTGTTATGAATGAAATAAATTCCATTATATATATTTCTGTCGATCTTAAAGTTGATTCATCCTAAATAGCATATATTTTTTTAAAAACAAATATATTCACATACCGTGCGAGATTTTGTTTTCTTTGTTTTTACCTACGTAATTCTTTTTGTTTCTCTTATGTCCTGAAGAAGGGACTGGTTGTCCCGAAAATTTGACAATTTCAATTGTTCGTGTCGTTAGCCATTTTCAGTGCTTTATATATTCATTTTACTAGCTTAGTATCTATACCTCTAAAACAAACCGTACCGTTCATAAAACGAACCGTACCGTTCACAAAGCGAACCGTACCGTTCACAAAACGAACCGTACCGTGCAAAAAGCGTGCAATATAATTTATGCAAGACCCGCCCCAAAACGGCAAAAAAAAGCGTACCGTACCGTGCAATAAGCGTGCAACTTCCATATACGGCTTATTGACTTATGTGTTTCGATGAATACGGACGGAGGTTATCGCTGACCAGATAAGTTCAATATTTTGCTAGATTTTAGTTATACGGGATTAAGTAATACATACTAATTTAACGCTGTTATTTTCATTAAAACCCTTATAAAAATGTTTTAATCTAATTTCCTTTTTTAAACCTTAATCTGTCCTTTACATAGCGCCATAAACTGTTAATACATGTACATGTGTATGTCGTAAGTTGTGAAATGATAAGTGTCGGGAATCAACTTAATAAATCATTTTTACTTCAAATAATAAACTAATTATACATATAATTTCATATAAAGTTGTTAGTTGCTTTCACGCACATTGAATCATAACGTGTTATATCAGTATGCTTTCTTGACTTTCTTGTGTATATTAAGTTTAAGTCGCGATCATTTCCTGTGCATAGTGATTAACAAACCCATGGTATAAAACGACATGCCCTCGGGGATTTTCACACCTGTTCAAGACAAAAGAAAACCTGCACAATTGCGTACGTCTTCGTCTAACAGTACAGCACGCCCATTTTCGATCTAACGGAAGAGATTTTCTATCTTACATAAGAGAGAGAAAGAGAGAGAGAGAGAGTTTGTGTGTTAATTATATTACTAAAATTAAAGTTTTATCACTGAGCCATTGTTTCGCTTTAGGTTTTTATAGTCGGTCTTTTGAGCGGGATTTTATTTTAGGACTCCACGTGCTTCGCCTGTCAATCAGTACAGATCACGCCATGCGCGGCGTGCTACTTGGCTCCTCGTACATAGCTAGAAGAAAATTATCGAATAAAAACGTTTTAGTTTTATGTTTTTTTTTTTAATCCTTATTTTAAAGAGTGCTCCTATTTAAAATTATTTAACAATCATTTCGTTCCGACTTTATGATTATAACTCATGTAATGGCGATCAGAGTCTCTAACCATGACTGTCATATTTTTTTTGTTACTAGATAAATTCTTAATATATTTATCACTTTAAGCATTCAGTTGTTGATTACCGGGTATTTTTCCGTGTTCTGTTTACAACAAGTTTGTGAGTAAAAAGGCATATAAACAGGTTAGCCAGCATTTGTAAAACGTCAGCTAAATCGCATGTATATAGTGAAGAGCGGACACTTATCCAACAAAATGATTGTAAATATCACCATTAAAGGCTATTTACTTATTGTGTTTATCTAGTTGTGTACATAATAATTTAGCGTAAGAAATATTGTACATGTACATGTATAGTTTCACTTTAACAGAATAACAAAAACTAATAGTCATATTTTGACTATACACGCGATGTTATTTCAGGTAAGAGAAGCGATGACGGGTGACATGTAGGTGTGATCTGTGTATACGATCAAGCGCAGAAAATCATAGAATCAATATTTAAATGAATAAAAATCCGTGTCAAAAAACTTTAAAACAGTTTATTTCAAGATTTCTACACTGAAATTCATTGTTTAAATAATCATTAATTGCGTGTATTTTTACATTGTCTATTCACCAGGGGAATTTGATCGGCAACAGTACGCAATAAAGAATTATCATACGAATTATGAATACAAAAATAGAAAGATGCTTGTATATACTACAACTAGCCAAAAATCAAGACAGCGAGAAAGGAAACAAAAGAAATATCGGGAAAATCGGGGCAATTTTTCATAGCAATTTTAAATGCATTTGAAATATTTGATGACTTCAGTACAAACACATGTACATGTAAAGAAATAATAATATTAAGATGCTTTTTAGAATTATCGCCAGATCGCCGAATTAACAAACATATATCGGATTATAGTCAATCAGTTCTTTTAATCTATTTTAATAATTGCATTTATCTAAAATTAAATACGAATAATAACAGACTATTCAAAATTAAAACTATCCTCCGCTTCCCGGCCGTTTTCAGCGAGTACAGGTTTCACGCAACGTACATGTATCAAAAAGACAAAAAAAGGGATTGAAGTTCTGATTTTAATTAAACTGAAATACATTTGTAATATATCATATAAATAAAGAAAAAAGGCTCGTCATAATTACATGTACTAACTTGATGAAGTTTATCGGGCAAAAACTAAACAAAATTATATCGAGAAAATTAAAAGCGTTCAGGCCACGCCTACCTCATTATTAAAGCGCGCAAACCGTTCACAAAGCGTGCAGGTATTTTTAACAAAGCGTACCGTGCAAGAAGCGAACCGTACCGTACACAAAACGAACCGTACCGTTCACAAAGCGAAACGTACCGTTCACAAAGTGTACCGAACCGAACCGTGCAACTGGTGTAGTAGCACGTTTTAGGGTCTGTATATATAGATGGCAATCATCGCCTAGTAACTGTCTTTATATTTCTCATTACTTTATTGATGAAGTACATGTGTGGTATGTTATAAATATTTTCAGTCGTTTATATCAGGTACTAAAAAGTCTTCCGTGTAACACTATCTGGAAGAAGTGTATTTGTTATTTAGCGTATCATATATACAACATGTTACTCATGTAGTCACGTTATGGAGTAATAGGCGAACACAACTACTTATTTAACATTAACATACAAATTTGATTATATCAGAGCTTCTTCATTGTTGGTTTTTACATCTACGTGATTTGAAGAGATTTGGAATACAGTTTCATGAAACAAACCCGAATAAGCTTAAATTTAACTACTAAAAGGATGAAATATTGGGACGCGAGTAGGTTAAGGCAACTCCGAGTTCAATGATCGTATAAATTATGGTCATTACATTTTTTTATTTTAATGGAAAACAACGCTGAATATTAATAACACGTCAAGGTGTTCACTTAATAATAATTTTTATGTGCCGAAATCAAGTCGTTCATTTAAGCTATCCTTCCATGGAGTCACATTGAATCAAATTGACAAATTGAATCTACACTACACGAGGATGCTTTTACACAAGTTACAGCTTTTATATGCAAGTGGTTTTTGAGAAGAATATTTAAACAAGACTTTTTCTAAACATTTCTTAGTTAGAAATTCGACCTACCTCCATTGTGTCCTCACCCTATCCCTGGGAATCGTGATTTGAATAAACTTGAATCTACACTACACTGTACCTAAGGATGCTTCCGCAGCTTACCTCCCTTAAAAGAGAGAGTGGTCCTTTACTTTAACAAACTTGAAATCACTTTTTCTATGAGTTATGTGTGCCAAGTTTGGTTAAAATCGGCTCTGTGGTCCCGGACAAGAAGTCGAAAATGTAAAAGGATTACAGAGAGATAACACACCAAGAAACGGACGGACGGAAGGACTGGCCGATTTCGGACAAAAATTAATTAAAATAGCTCACTTGGACTTTTAGCTCTAAGATATAAGAATCAGCTAACAAATCAAAATATTCATTAAAAACGTGTAACCTATCGAGTCAAAAAATTACCGTATTGCGTAGTCTTAAAAACAAATTAGTTGTTTGTTTTGTTTTTTTTTCCTCAAACATAGTAAAATCAATTTCTGAACAAAATGTTCGCTAAATGTACGAGGGCTTTATATATAATCCGATGTTTAGATAACTTTTTTTTTCTTTTACTCACAAAAGGCGTTTTACTAATTAAATTCATGTTAAAATGAAAAAGACAACACAAACCGACGCTCTGAGTTATTTCGTGTGTTCCCAAATACAACGCATCGACTACTTAAACATTTTTTTGGATTTTACATTAAAATACAATGCAATAAAATAAGGTTAATACGAGTTATATAATCAAAAGAAATAAATCAAGCATTATCGTTTTAATGACAGTTATCAAACAAGATCAGCCAACATACGAAAACTCATCAAAGCAAATCAAGTATAATACCATGTATAATCTGTAACTTACCACTGTAATCACATGTTTGACTACTACAAAAATGTCCCGATTTATCCCGATTATTGAATACTTGTACAAAAAGGATACTTTAAAAATGGATTCGCAAAGAATAGACACAAGCATTTCATTTTAATTACAATATGACAAAAGAGTCATCATTTATCAACCTTTAATATTTTCGGAAAGGAAAGACGTAACGCAACAAAATTTGTCTGCTCCGGATATATACGTCCTTAGGAAAAAATGTTTGTTAATTCTCAACTGGAGGGGTAATAGTGAACGTCAGAAAGTAACAGTTAAGAAAGTTTTATGAAAATAGTAATTTAACATGTTCAAAGGATAAGCTGCATAATATTATAAGCTGCATTCTATTTTTTGTTACATATGTATGAGGAGAAATACCTTTTTTCGAACGCTATATAGAATTGAATATGTTCCACAATGGGTATGCTTTCTAATCGATGATGATGTCTGATAAAGTTAAAAGTTATTTTAAAGATATCTGGGAAATCATGTCAAGTAGATATAGATAAAATACAACATTACCTAAACAAGATAACTCATTGATTAAGAAACGATAAAAAACACCACGTTAGTAAGAATGTAGTTACAAAATTAATTGGTTTAAAAAGTATTTGATACTTTGCTTATTTAAAAAAAGCATCGTACAAAAATCAAACATTTGCAACAATGTTGTAATCCATTGATGGATACAAATTTATATGTTTACATTTTTAAAATAAAATAATATGCAGTATTATATGGATTGTTTCTTATATATTTTTTATATGATTTGAATGTTATTTATTTTACTGAAAATTAGCATAACACTTGTCCGTCAATTCAATTATGCATGCGTATGTTTAATTCTTGATTTTAACTATTTCTTGACTCTTAGATCATTATGTTTATTTAGGTACCTATACAATAATCAGATAACAAGGATCGACAACAACACCTTTGCGGGGTTATCACAGCTGACGGAATTGTAAGCAATTTGTTTCTGTTACCTCACTATTTTATTCTTGAAGATAAATAATTACATTTAATTTCTCTATTTCAATATTTTATATGACTCTCCAAACATATATCTTCAGGAATGGCCCCAAATGCGAGGCTATACTATAGTTTGATCAAAATATTATCTTTACAAAACCAAACAATTTAACACAAAGATATATGTTGTATCTCTTTATTGGTCAATACATCAATTTTCCCCAATAACTGTTTTAAAGGATAGGTGACACAAACAATATTTTCTTCTGAACACTTTTTTTGATAAATTTAACAATTTTTCGTTTTGCTACAACCAGATAAGAACACACAGCTTAATTGGCTGTGCTGAAATTCGTAGAAAAAGCTGCTCTTCGAGCTTTGCCGATCTGTAACGAGATTGAAAAAAAAACTCCTGTGTGATACACGTCACCCTAGACAGCAATTGGGCACATGATAAACAAAGTATTGGTCAAAATATTTTCAGAAATTTGTTTTGTTTGAAAATATGTTTTGAGCCTTCAGTTTCAAACAAAGTACCTTTTTGATGTATGCATAATAATCATATTTTGATAAGCCGTTTTAAACCCTCCCCGGAAACAAAGCAGGTAAGATTACAAGATATTTCTTTAGAATGTAAAAAAGTATCTTTGTTTTAAAGAGTTATATTGCTGGACAATTTTGTGTACATAAAGTAAAGGGAAATTATCAATATATAATAAAATAATAAATTAAAGTGAATACAAAAATTTAGGATTGATATTGCAAATTATTATCCTGTCAACCAGATAAACAACACATTTATTAGATCCTCAATACATGTATTCGGTAAAGTTATACAAATGTTAAAAATGCACCCGTCTCACTTAGGATTCAGATTGTTCTAATCTTACGGATCCATATCATCGATTATATTTTGATTGTTATTGATCTAAAGATTAATAAGTGAATTAAAAAAATACAATGATGAGTTAGAGATTTGACTATGTCACGTATTCATGCTTCTTTGTGTAGTATATGCAGTATAATGATATAAATACTGGTCTTAATATGTGACACAGGAGTTTAATGTCAACTCGTACGCATTTTCACGTAACCCTTTTCCTATTTATCTTTATAAATAGGTGAAGACTTGCTCACTTATAACAAAACTAAGAATTGATTGATATGCTGTCTCCTGATACACAGCTAGCTAACGCATGTAGTTTGATGA
>WFKH01003881.1:1786830-1805444 GCA_016163765.1 Magallana hongkongensis | reverse complement strand
TTTGTTTAGAATTTAAAATTTCCTTACTCTACATAATCTCTAATCAACAACTTTATAAGCTTATTTTTAATTCTTAATGTAAATTGTTAATGATGTACCTCGCTTGTAACTAGATATTTAACGTTTAAATAGTTTAAATAGTGATCAAATATCTTTGAGAAAAAAAAATTCTGTTGTTTTTTACCATCTGAAATTGTCACCATACCCCTGTAAGATGTTATATGATATTAAAAGTTTATTTAAGTTCATGTGAGTTTTTCTTATCAAATTATGGCTGGCGGCTGCTGTCTTTGCCAATGTTAAATGTCAAATATATTTTGCAAGTTTAGTTTAAAAATCCATAGGTTCGAAGGGTTCGGTTTGATTATCAGGTTATGGTTAACAGAAAAAGTGTACTTATATTTAAGGAATGAATTCATTTTATATCGTATAAAACTAATAAATATTGAATTCATTGTTTTTTATCGTATAAAATTAATTAATATTGAAATCATTGCTTATAATTTAATTTTTTGGCATTAATTGAAGACAAATACAGTCATTTGACTTTAAATTTGCATTGTACAAATTTCAAACGTAACGTCAATCGGATTGATAAGTTTGTTGAAGTTAGTCTTACTATGACGTAGGAAACATTGTTCATTCGATATAAAATATTTTTTAGCCAATCAGAAAGCGCGTCACAACCAGAATTAAATTAACTTAAAATAATTTAATTGCATGATGCTTAGGAAGCTTGTATTTCAAAACAATGAACGTTTATTTCTTTATCCTGCGACATAATCTCACTAGTTACGTTTGTAATAAGCATATTCAACATATGTCGGTGCATATCTGAAGTTGATATCATGACGCCATGGCCAACTCGAAGCACTAAAGACGTCACAATGAATTGGAACGTCGGATAAATGCACGAGGCTATATTGAGGCACTGACCAATGTTTAAGAGTTGGTTTATGTGGTTACCAGTCAATACAAGAGGTAAATGTAAAAATCAATGAAGACTATTCCCCCCAAGAAAAATCATATTTCCAGAAAACGCCCTATGAACGTTTGATTTTTCAGGGGGAGTAATTCTTCATATATTCTAGACATTCATCCACTGAATTGCTTACAATACCGTACGACATTCGAGTATTCAAGATACGCCAAGTTTTTATACCTTTGTACTACCAAAAAGCAAGAGTCGTGAACTTTTGAATTTCTATGAAAACATATTCTATTTCTTTCATATTTTGACACGACGTTTTGTTCGGCCTGTTCCCTGACTGTCTAGACCAATCAGATGGCGCGTTTTATAAAATTATTATAATGACGTTCAATGATATAATTTATTATAAAACCAGCTAATTTTGTTTCTAAAACAATCACTGAGAATTAAGAAATGTAATCAAGTAAAAATTATATTGATAAAAAATGATTGGTATGAAGAAGTTTTCTTTTAGAATAAGTTATACCAGCATTTTGATAAGATTAACCAAAAATCTAACAAAAGTTAGTTTCATTAGTCACGACTTGAAACTGTTGATCAGGTGAGCGGTATGACTTATATGCTTCTTCTTTGCTAGTTATATACATTATAAGAAAAAATATGAATTATAGATTATTTGACTGCAAATCAGACATTTTTTGTTTAAGTTCATCATTAATATATTATAGTTTGTATTATGAGCTAACTATTTGTTTCTATAGTTGATTGCAAAAAAGTTAAAATGAAGTATGTGGGTTAGCATTGCAATATTATGCTTAATATCCTGTTTTGAAATATTGTTCTTAGTACAGTCAAACCTGTTTTAAAAGGTCACCTTGGGGAAATTTGAAAAATGGCCGCTTAAGACAGGTACCGTGGTCTTTAATTCCAGTTTGCACACAAAATCATGTAAATCAATGTATAAGCACAAATGCATCAAAAGACATGTTTTATTATAATTACAGATTTATTTACGTATGCAATTTCAAATGTTTTAATGTACATAATTTATTTTACATCTTTGTATAAAGTTTTAGGGCTTTCCTTGTAATAATGGTCTTGTGACATTTATTATACGAGATGTCGCGTCATTGAACTGTTGAACCACCCCAAGAAAATTCGTTTACATCCTTGTTCCCCGTTACATTAGACGGTGCTTCAGGGTCTACATTGTTTTCATATTTTTTTAGATAGGTGTACTTATTTTTAAAATGTTGTTAATTTGATTTTTTCAAACTTGAAACGTTTCCGCTGTCTTTCGATACGACATAATCTTTTCATCTAACTCAAGATCTTTCGGGTTTTTTCACTTAGATTTAATACTTTCCTCTTTACGTTCGCAGTACTAGAAGCCATGTTGTCAAATGAATAAAATACAAAGAAAGTAAACATATTTCATCGTACTTGATTAAAACACATACAAGTACACAGTAATTATTTAATTACCAAAGCGACTCCATGTTTTCATATCGATCAAAATGATCAGGATCTGTAATCAACTAACCCGGGTGAAATATCACGTGATAAAATTGTCAGTAATGGACAAAATGGCTGCTAAATACAGTGCAATTACGTGGTCGGTAAGTAAATTGGGTGGCCGCTGGCCGCGTTACGCGAGTGAACGCTTATTCCAGGGCAAATATATAAGGAAACACGTTGGGGGGGGGGGGAACAAAAAGTGGCCGCTCATCGGAGGTGGCCGCTGCTTTCAAGTGGCCGCTTAGACAGTTTTGACTGTATTGCTGATTATTCAATAGACATATAACTGTTTTGAATATATTAGTTCTAAAATATTTTTCTTTGATTTGTGATTTATCAAAATATTTTTCTTACGAAAGTTTTATAGACAATTTATTTAACATGTATACATTGCATTTATATGGATCATGAACAATTTAGATTATCTATTGTAGAACAAATAAACATCATAAAGGGTTTTCATTAAAAGATTGTTTTCCATCTGAATTGCAAAAAAGTTGTTCTTTTTTATTTTGTAGAATTTAACCAATTAAATCAAAATTAAGTTTGATATTGGTGTTTGTTTATTAAGGAAATGCACACCTACATGACATTTTGTATTTCTTGTACAATAAACAGTGGCTTTTTCTTTGAAATAACAGAATACACGACGAAGGATTCGTTGATTAGAGCAAATAGAGGTTTTTTTAGAACTATTTTGCGAAATATGAAGTACAGCATCAGATGAAGGAGATTTTTAGATTTTCATTAGGTGCCTTTTCTTTGTTTATCAATTATGTAGGCAGGATTATTAAATTCGGAAAAGGGCAATAAAATATTAACATGTAGTCATACAACATTCATAGTCGTACAAAAGTTCCAATGCTTGTTGTTGAGTAATTGAAAGTTTTAAACTCTGAAATTTCCAAAGATTAGTTTCGTATAATTTTAGAGAAAAAGAAAATACGAGGGTTGTTCGGAAATTTTTGTAACATTTACTCTTATTCACTTGGACAATTCGATACACAAATGCCAGTTTACCAGAAAGTCAACCAGGATAGATTGTAATAGTGTGCAAATGTTCGAGTTCAATTACACCATTGGATCATCCCTGGTAAGCTTATAAACATGGATTTGTCCAGTGACCCGGAGCAACCGCAAAATAATCGTAACGTCATTTTATTGCTTTTTATTCCTTCTATATTTTGAACACTTTATAAACAAAAGGAAAATATAAATAATTTTTTCTCATCTTTTGATTTAATTCTAGGAAGCCAGTATTCACATATTCTTTTTACTCTAAATTTTTTATGAACAAAATTTGAGTTATTGCTACTCAAAAGTCAAGTTGCTTTGAAACGTCTTTTACAGTCATTCTGTACATATTTTTTAACCGTTTACACCAGTTGATGTGTAATAAGAACTTGTTATTTAGTCGGTTTTTTGCATTCTTGTTAAACATAAGTAAAATAAACCCTGATTAGCCGAAGCTATTGGCTCCATTCCATTGTATAGTTTTTGATTAAACAGTTTCTTGGCCTGAACAGATTTTCATCCAAGATTCTCGCCAATTTGATGCATATTGACTGTGCCGCTTCGACGTCATCATTCATCAAGCCGTCGTTGTCAGATTTACATAGCTTGGTAAAGATATTTCTACCATTTCCGTTTTTTAATTCGAACATAAGTAAACTTGCACAAAATCTAGTCACAATAAAAACCAAATGATCATATATAATATGCTATTTCTTTAATTATTAGCTGTAGGTGTACCCAAACTTTGTAAATAGAAGTTAGTTTTCTTTTCCTTGTGTTTATATATGTGCCAGTTACCCTGACCATTAACATCTTTACGCATTGTTGTAAACAAACAATGAATAGTTTTAAATATTACATGTCCAAATATTTGCTAAGGTTTGTTTAATGTTTATGCCAAATTTCACAAGAAATTGTCATCTAGTAAAGAAAATTAATAGGTTGTATTAATAATTTTGAACAACCCTCGTATTAATAATAGGTATTTTACAAATCATAAGCACTCTAGATATATATTTCGTCAAAACGAAAAATCCCTCCTAGATATCTTTGTTTAGAATCAATGGGAATTAAACGTTTTCAACACATTTATTCATGTGTTTCCATACTAATTACATATGTACGTGTGGATACACCTATCTAACCAAGCAACTGTAGTTCCTAATTTTTGACTAGTTTTGACCTTCAATAACGTTACGGTCGGTGAACTCAGTACTCTCTTAAAATAATAGATAACCTGATGCTATTGTTTCTGCATAGAACATGGTTTCCCACAGATTATGTTTGCTTCTTATTCTGTCGAAGTTTAACTAACCACGAATCGGTAAAAAGCAATAATGTTTCAAAATGAATTTATTAATGCTGTTTCATTAATAATCCGATATTATAATATCTGATAATTATTATGGTTAACAGTGATTGTAAATTATGATCCGTGTTGATATATCAAGTTTTTGTTAAAGAACGTAAAAAACTACTGTTCAGTTTTTTGATAGATTTTTATAATAGATACAAACTTAAACCCCTGATGATATTTATACATTTTGCGAGGAGTATTATTAATGTTTGATACACCTGTATTTTACTTTTACTCAGGTGACCAAATGCTCTTGTCTAAGTAAACTTGAATGCAAAAAAAAAACAAAGAAAAAAAAAGAAAAAAGGAAAAGTTAATGAACGTATATTACAAAATTAGACACAGATTTCTCTTCATGAGCAACAATAAGCATGATAAAATCAGTTTCATGGACTCATAATACAAACTATCTGGACAATGTGGTATAATACATGTTGATCCTGTATAAAAAAAAAAAATAAGTTCCTTCCTAAACATTTTTATATTTATAATCAAGTCCCTTTTCTAACCTGAGGATTTTATAGTCATATCACATTCAGCATTGCAGTTCTCAAAAAGACCATAGCCAATTGTTTATATACAGGATATAAACCTACATCAAACTCTAAACCCCTTGTGAGGCCCAATAATCGTCCACGGGCAAAAGTTTAAAGAATCGGCAATATGTAAAAAAAAGCTTGAATATAAGTAAAAGCATATATAATAACATTTCAGTTTTTGTGAATAATTTAAATGGTTTCCTTTGTACAACTGGATCCCCAACGTGGCCCCACTCTACTCCTAAAGATTTTGTTTTGAACAAATTTAAATCTACATTATCTGAAGTTGCTTTCACTAAAGTTACAGCTTTTCTGGCCAAATGTTTTTTTTTTTTTGAAAAAATTAAAGGATTTTTAAGATTTACTCTATATATTCCTATGTAAAAAGTCGACCCCCATTGTGGCCCCATCCTACCCTCAGGGGTCATGATTTTCACAACTTTAAATCTTCACTACCTGAAGATGCTTCCACATAAGTTTCAGTTTTCCTGGCCTAACAGTTTTTGAGAAGAAGATTTTTAAAGATTTACTCTATAAACTCCTGTGTTAAAATTCAACCCCACTGTGGCCCCACCCTAACCCCAGGGGTCATGATTTTCACAACTTTGAATCTACACTACCTGATGATGCTTCTACACAAGTTTAAGCTTTCCTGTCCTTATGGTTTCAGAGAAGAAGATTTTTAAAGCTTTACTCTATATATTCCTATTTAAAAAGTCGACCCCCATTGTGGCCCCACCCTACCCCCGGGGGTCATGATTTTCACAACTTTGAATCTACACTATCTGAGACTGCTTCCACATAAGTTTCAGCTTTCCTGGGCAAATGGTTCTTGAGATTAAGATTTTAAAGATATACTCTATATACTCCTATGTAAAAATTCGACACCCATTGTGGCCCCACCCTATCCCCGAGGGTCATGATTTTCACAACCTTGAATTTTCACTACCTGAGAATGCTTTCACTTAAGGTATCCGAACATATTAGACCACGTGACAAATTCTTTCATGTCGGTACATTCCATATCATGTCGATATTTTCCGTAATTTCAACAAAATGATCTTATAAACACTATTTAAACACAGTATATGCATTTATTTGTCCAAAACAACTAAAATACGATTAAAATGATATTTTAAAATACATTACAAATTATTTCAAAATTAAAATTTATTCGCACGAATTCAAGTCGGATCTCTCCAGTAACAGCAATGGCGGCCCCCAGTGATATAGTGCCGCGAGACACCCAGGGCCGGTTTTCCTCTAATAAAAAGAAAAAAGGTAGGCCAGCCCTGAAGAAAAACGAAGGAAGTGTTAAAGAACACATAATTATCGACCACAATTATTCGATTGGCCACTATCACGATCACAACGAGGATAGTTGCGACCTTGGCTGTCCCGGTTTTTCTTCACTTAGATCGTCGAGTAAGATCAAAACAAAAGACTGGAAAATGGGACGCCGTGTTGTGGAATGGGCTACCCTACTAAACGACCTCCAGTCCTGCACTCATTGTCGTTTGGGTCCTCTCCTTTTTACACCACAGCACGTGAAAGCAGAGATGAAGATGGGGTTAGGTGGCTATCTGTTCATACTATGTAGCCATTGCGGTTTCGTCAACAGGGTTGCGTATGGCAGCACATATACCGAGGATAACAGAAGGGGTCAGCGGAATTTTACAGTGAATACCAAGCTTGGAGCAGGTACTTTTTAGATTCATAAATGATGTATATAACTTTAATATTAATAGAATATTAAAAATATGTTCAATGCTTTGATTTGAAAGTCTCAAAACCATGTTATTAAAAATAAAAATAATTCTTGTAACTATGATTGATACCCTTGGAGGACCCCGGAGAGTGAATAACTTTCTCACAACACTGGATCTGCCTTATATATCTCATAAAAACCTGAAGGTAATGGAGAGGAGAGCAGGTCACATCATAGAAAACTTTGCTGAGAAAAGTATGACAAATGCGAGAAAAACGGCTTTTGAGAAAGAAATGAGGTTTGATTATTTTTATAGTACTTGAACGCTTTGTGAAGTAGAAATATTGTAGCCAATCATTGGTGTTAATATAACCTGTTATAATTATTTTTTTGTTTTTTGTTATTGTAGTGATATTTCCTGTTTAGAGGAGGACATGGCCCCTTTTGTAACTGATGTTTTATATGACAAAGAACTGGGTTTGGCAGTTCTTGAGGGAGAATTTCAAGGGTATGTATCAATGGATAGATATTGATTAAAAGAATAAAAAGAGAATTATAACTTAAATAAGTCATATTATGTATAATTAATATTAACGTGTTCAATTTTCATTGTAATAAAATTCTTTGTGTACAGTGACCCTTCAATACTCAGACATGTTTGCCAAGATGTGGAGTTCACCAAAGAAAATAGAGATGGCAGTGAGGAAAGAGATAGGTATGTATATTATTTAATGCTTAATGGTTATTGCAGTTCAAATATGGTTATTTTATAAATTAATGATAGCAATGCTTTTTTTTTAATAGTGAGCTTTCATGTTTAGAGGAGGGCAAGACTCCCTTTGTAAATGATGTTACTCATGTTACATATGACCAAGAGCTGGGTTCGACAGTCTTGGAGGATGAATTTCAGGGGTATGTTTCCAAATACTAGTAATAGAACTATAGTCGATGATAATTTTAAGTGGAAATACATTTTGCATATTTAATAATGTAAAATGACCCTTAAATATTCAGAATAACTACCACTAGTGTGTGCCAGGATCATGAGGATGGGGAACTCGTCACCAAAAATAAGGACGGCAGTGAGGGTGGAGAGAGTAATAGGTATGTGAACATTTTGCTTCTAGGTGTTTTCTTCTTTTTTTACATATACTTTTGACATTTTTGTTTATCAATGTTTGTGTATTTAATTTTTAGGAATTCTCGGGCACAATTGGGTGATGCAGATTCAGTTTCAACTTGCCAGTTATCTTCATTTGAAACACCACCAAGAAGTACAAGGTACATGTATCTATATTTTGTTTTTACAACTGCATAAAACATTAAATGTTTAACAAATAGAAGTGTTAACAACCTAGTTATGTGTTTTCTACCACACTATACAACTACATGTATCAAACATACAGCAGTAATATTGTTATGCATTTGTCGTCAAATCATTTTGATATCCAATTTACAACAAATCTGCTATCTATTACAGTATTTCATATTTCAAACAAGGAAGACACCAGAGAAAATTCAGGTCTGCCAACACATCAACTATTACATCCAAGAGATATTTGAAATACTTGCCCACATCCAGGTCCAGTATGACTGTTTGTGCTGACCATGGTTGGCAGAAGAAAGGCTTTGATAGTCTTACAGATATGAATAATTCTTTATTGTGGGTGTTTCTTTAGTAATTTAGCATAGATAAATGTATAATCAATAGTGAATCATATCTACATACAGGGCACACATTTCTTTATCAGTAAAAGTAAGTATGGTAATACAGTTTTGAAAACCATTGTCAAACACCGCACATGCTCAACATGTAAGTGGTGGAAACGCAACAGACCTGGTCAAGTTATTCGCCCACACAGATGTGTGTGGAACCACAGTGGCTCATCAAAGCTTATGGAGGCAACAGCAGGAATACAAGCAATAAAAGAGATGATCTCAGAAGATTATCCCGTAGAAGTGTTGGAGGGGGATGGAGACAATACAGTAATCTCCAGAATACAGACTGAACTTGGTGTAAAACTGAAGAAAAAACTTGACCATAATCATTGTGTGAAAAATATTGTGAAACATCTGTATGAACTTAGAAATTCTAAGGATGCCAAAATCAGTAATCAAGTCATACAACACTTATTTAAGTGTATAAAATACATTTTTGCAAAAAACCAGGGAAGTGTTGATGGCATGAAGAAAAACTTACAAGCACTTGTACCACACCAGTTTGGTGACCATGATAAGTGTTTCCCAAGATTCTGTGGATATAAGAGGACACCAACCCAGACATATTCACACAGAAGCTTACCATACAAGGCAGCACTGAAGGACCAAAATTTGAAAGAAAAGCTTGAAAAAAATTTTTGAGCCAGTAATTGCAAATGCTGCACTTTATTCAGACCTGGGTTCTAGCCAAGCCTGTGAACATGCTAACAGGGCTGTAAGTCTTAGAGCACCAAAGCATCTGCATTATGGGGATAGCGAGTCTCTAGATTTTAGAGTTAAAGCTTCTGCTGTTTGTGTGAATGAAGGTCGCAAGTACTTGCCGGAGGTAGACGAGCTGTTCTCTGTTCATTGGTTATGCTCTTCTTTTGTTGTTGGTTATCCTTATTTTCACTCGGTTACTTTACTTTCGAATTTTAAAATCATGTTTGAATTCTGTACTTACCTGTATTTAAATTTATGGTTTCCTTCACTTTTTCAGTTCTATTTGACACTGTGTTTCAGGTTCTGCTTGTTTGAAGTTTATTATTAATAAAATTACATTCTGTATCTGCAGCTATCCATTTATATGCTGTCACTACACTAGGCTACATGAAGATACAGTATGCTTCTAGAATTTTAACAGACATTATTAATGCTGGTGTAAAATATGTTGTGATTACAAGATCATTTTTAAAAAGCATGGGTTGAAATCATGTGACTGTATTTTGTTGACAAAACTCAATAAAAATGAATTTTGAAAAAGAAACCCTATTTTTTTAGGCATTCAAGGATCATGGACTATCTCCAGGACACTTCACCGAGAAGTATGCCAGTAAGAAAGATGTGGAACGGCAGAAGAGACAAGAAAAGGCTGCATTACCACAGAAGAAACGTCGTAGACTTGAGTTGAAACAGGAAAGGTTGACACAGAAGGGTGCCAGAGAAGCTGCTGAGGGTGATACATATCAATCAGGTACTTTTATATCAAACTCAATGTTGTTTTTTTTTTCACCTCCTTATGTTGAAGTGTTTCTTTAAAATTTGAATTTTAACTGTAGAAGTGGGTATGCCTCCAAAAAGAGACACAGAGAGTATCCCTGAAGCTGTCCCAAAGCCAGGATTTACTAAAGTTGAAAATTTATCTACACTGCAAGTGAGCTATGTCGTTATTGACCTGGAAACTACTGGGCTTAGTAAGTGTATATTTTTATACTAAAGGTTTGAATAGCTGTAAGAAAAATTTTGTTCGCGGAAAGAATAAATATAAAGTAGCACAATTCTATAAATTTATTGGGACACTTCAGACAGAGTTTGTATTTTTTTTTCAGTCCAGAGGGACTTATTCCACATATTACCCAAATAGCTGCCCAAGACATGGCTAGTGGAGAGAAGTTTTCGTGCTACATCAAGCCTCTTATTCCAATAACTGCAGAAGCACAAGAAGTTACGGGAATATTTTGGAACGGAACTGCAATGACTGTGAAGGGTTTACATGTAGATGCTTTTCCAATTGTAGAGGCCCTTTGCAAATTTCAAGAATTTTTGAAAAAGTTTGACAGTGTTATTTTGGTAGCTCACACTGGCAGAGTGTTTGATTTTAGAGTTTTGTCATATGCTGTTAATCGATTAGGAATTTGTGACATATTTTTGAACTGTGTATTAGCTTTTGTTGACTCACTTTCAATGTTTCGCTCTAAAGTACCAAAACTTAGTTCATATAAACAAGAGTACTTAGCACAACACTTTTGTGAAGAATCTTACAATGCACATAATACCACTGATGATGTAAATATGTTGGTAAAAAAATTGTACAAGAGTGGCATGACAAAGTCAGATTTTGTTAAACATTCTTATTCAGCAAAATGTCATTTTTTGCAAGAGGTTTTTAATGAAACAAAGTCAAGAAATATTGATTCATTGCAATGTCTTATTGCAAGTGGAGTACTGAAAACAGCAACTGCTGAAAACATTGCTGGATCTGGTTTGAATTTGCATCATTTACAACTTATAGCGCAAAGAGATGGTGAAGATGGTTTGTTGAATGTATTATCTGCTAAGAACAGTCTAGATAAACCAAGAGTTACCAAAGACAAGCGATTACTTGGGAATATAATCCCAAAGCTTTGTTGTTATTTTCAAGAATAGTGTTTTTACATTTTATTTCTTTGGATGTTTTACATCACTCATGAAAAGTATATGTGTATTTCTTTATAGTGAACCACATACACATATTAGCACGATCAATAGTAAAGTGCAGGAAAATGATATGCAATCCATAAATGTCATGAACCTTATTTTGTGTACACTTTATTCTTACAATATAAACACAGATATTGGTTACAATGTCATTTCTTGGGAGAAAATATTGTTGTTATAACAAATTTGTTCTGAACCTATGTATATATAGAAATAGCAGCATTTACTAACATTCGCCATTACATGTAGGGTTGTTAATCCCACAAGAAGTCAGTTATTATATGGTAAAACTTAAAAAAACTTTATTATATTTAAGAATGTACATTTAGCAATGTATTTGGCTTATTGTGATATTCACCAACTCAGTATTTTGGAAAATTACGACATTCAAATGAATATATAACCTTTTTGCACCGAAACCTGACTTGATTTTTTTTTTATTTAAAGTTTTAATGTCTTTTTTTAATAAACATTCTATTCTTTTGTTCTATATTAATAATATATTATGTCAATAAATATAATTTTATAATTATACTCAGTTTGTATGACATTAAATTGTTTTAAAGGTTATTTATCATGGATTTCTAAAAATTAGAGGGAGGCAATAAAAAACGTGCCTTATTTTCATTTTTCTTCGGTAAATTTTTTTTATAAATCTGTAAATACATTCATATATGAGTATTTAACAAATATATGCCTTCAAAAAGTTAAATGATTTTTTTTCGCAATATAGGTCGGATACCTTAAGGATCAGCTTTTCTGGCCAAATGGTTCTTGAGAAGAAAATTTATAAAGATTTACTCTATAAACTCCTATGTTAAAATTTAACCCCCATTGTGGCCCACCCTACCCCTGGGGGCTATGATTTTCACAACCTTTTTCACAATCTAAACTACCTGAGGATGCTTCAACATAAGTTCAGCTATCCTGGCCTAACAGTTTCTGAGAAGAAGATTTTTTAAAGATTTACTCTATATATTCCTATATTAAAATTCATCCCCCTATGGTGACCCCACTCTACCCCCGAGGGTTATGATTTTCACAACTTTGAATCTACACTACCTGAGAATGCTTCTACACAAGTTTAAGCTTTCCTGGCCTAATGGTTTCTGAGAGGAAGATTTTTAAAGCTTTACTCTATATATTCCTATTTAAAAAGTCGACCCCCATTGTGGCCTCACCCTACCACCGGGGGTCATGATTTTTACAACTTTGAATCTACACTATCTGAGACTGCTTCCACATAAGTTGTAGCTTTCCTGGCCAAATGGTTCTTGAGATGAAGATTTTAAAGATATACTCTATATATTGCTATGTAAAAATTCGACCCCCATTGTGGACCCACCCTACCCCCGAGGGTCATGATTTTCACAACTTTGAATCTTTACTATCTGAGAATGCTTTTTACATAGGGTTCATCTTTCCTGCCCAAATGGTTCTTGAAAAGATTTTTAAAGCTTTACTCTATATATTCCTATGTTAAAATTCAACCCCCCATTGTGGCCCCACCCTGACCCCTGGGGTCATGATTTTCACTTTAAATTTTCACTACCTGAGGATGCTTCAACAGAAGTGTCAGCTGTCCTGGCCAAACGGTTTCTGAGAAGATTTTGAAAGATTTACTCTATATATTCCTATGTAAAAATTCGACCCCCCATTGTGGCCCCACCCTACCCACGGGTGTCATGATTTACACAACTTTGAATATACACTACCTGAGGATGCTTCCACACAAGTTTCAGCTTTCCTGGGTTTATGGTTCTTGAGAAGAAGATTTTTGAAAAATTCTTGAAAATTTTTAATAATTCCTAATTATCTCCCCTTGTAAAAAGGCGTGGTCCTTAATTTTCACAACTTTGAATCCGCTTAGCCAAAGGATGCTTTGTGCCAAGTTTGGTTGAAATTGGCCCAGTGGTTCTTGAGAAGATGTTAAAAATGTGAAAAGTTTACAGACGGACAGACAAACGGACAGACGGACAGACAGACGACAGACAAAATGTGATCAGAATAGCTTACTTGAGCTTTCAGCTCAGGTGAGCTAAAAATATAACATGCACACTAACTTTAATTGATAGCTCAAGTTCCAATATGTGATTATATTACCCGATATACACAAGCAACAGTATGAAAATAATATTTAGCGTGTACATGTATATTTTTATTAATGAGAGAGAAGGAGGGAAAGAAAAAAGCTAATGTGGCAACCGTTGCTATTCGTAAAGCTATTTATCAGACTTTGCTTATCTAAAAGATTAATCATATTAAAGAACATCATACATTTTGTTAACAAGTATTTGGGGATATAGTAGAAACTTGCTTAATTCATTCAATGATATTCTCCCTGTTAGTGCCACGTACACCAAGCAAACCAAGACTTCACAATTTATACTGTTTATTTCATGTTGGGTAGAGAATGTCTATGATCATTTGGTAAATAACTGCAAAAAATAATAAAAAATCGTTCGAAGAAAATATACAGTAGAAAAATTTCATATAAATAAAGCTGATAAATATATCCTCCAACTTGTTTAAATTATAAACTGGTATACTTTATAAACTCTCAATTACAATTAAAGATAAGAAAACATAATTCAAATTAGCCGCCATTTTCTTTACAACAGTTCACAGTAGTAAACACTTTATCTTTGAATTTCTTCTTAAATAATAATACTAATTAAAACAGATAATTTATGCATACAAATGTATAAAAATTAACTTACATGGTGAGGTGACAAGCATGGAGCATATGGTAAATAGTTCTAAAGTCGTGCAGAAATACACACAAAATACTCCGTTCATGGAGCTTGCAAGGGGAAAAGGAAAAGCAAAAATGAACTTCCGCCAAGGGAAGATAACTCACAAAAATGATACGAAGCAAAGAGCAATAACTCTTGCTAGTAACTACAAACAAGTCAGCACACCCAGTGTCTTTCGAATTTTTCAAATTCACAATTTTTTAAAAGTAAATATTTTTTTTCCACAAGAAGCCTGTTTTCAATTTTCCTTTTAATTTCCAACACATTTAAAGTTAGGAATGTTTAAAATCTACAAGTTAAAACATAGTGTTTTACAATATAGCTTAACAGGTTTTGTACTCTATACATATTGTAGTTTTTATATTTACCAAAAAGTATGCATTGCTTATCAAACATTAGAGACACCCTGTAGTTTCTTAAAAATAGCTCTTCAATGTCACTCCATAGTTCTTTTACAAATGGGCATTCTACAAAAGAATGACTTTTTGTTTTAGACTCTTGTTTACGAAAAGAGCATTTAGGAGAGTCAATAGTTTTAAGTTTATGTAGATAATAATTTGTTGGTAGTGTCCTGTGTACAATTTGGAATTGTAACCAATGGAATTTTGATTCTTTAGTTGTCTTAAAAGGAAGTTCAAATATGTTATACCAATCATTCTCATTAAATATAGTGTCATTATCTTCCCATTTAAATATTGCTTTATTTTGAACCCTCTTTTCCATTATCAAAATGTTATATATATCTTTACATCCTTTTCTATTTTTGTAGAATATGGCTAGTATGTTTGGGATATATGGTCCAACTGTTGCTTTAACTTCTTTTATATTGCATTCACCTATTCGTTTAAATATGCTCTCTTTTAGACCATTATATTCAACAAAATTAGTCTTAATACCAAGTTCAAAACTTCTAAAATCACCATCTATATCAAAAAGGCCAATGATGCAAACCATACCAACATTAAAAAAACTTTTCAAAAATATACTCTCCTTGTTTATCTTCACCCTTGGGTTATACCATATGTGTTCATAAAGTGGATTTTTGTTCTTGGAGATTATCTCGCATATTTTTATGTAACTATGTAACTTAGGAATACCTCTGACCAAAATTTGTTGCTTATACTGTTACTGTATTTCAGTACATAATCAAAACCCTTCATCCATAAGCCATTTTTTTTTCATTTCAGCTTTTAATAAATTCTTCCACTTAGAATTTGATGTAAGGAGACTACGAATCCAGCTTGATTTCAAAGCATATGTAAAATCATAGTAATCAATCATTTTCAAACCCCCCAGGCTATAATCTTGAATGACAATATTTTTTTTTTATTTTGTGGACTTTGCTACCCTAGAGGAAATAATATATTTCTTTATCTATTTCTTTTAACGTTTCATTGTTAGGGTTTTGTAAGGTAGGAATAATGTAGTTAAGTTTTGGGATGATTAAAGTTTATAAAACCACTAGTCGTCCAAAAGGTGTTAGTTTTCTGCGTTTCCATTGTTTCAAAGTATTTTGAATTTTTTTTAAATATTGGTTTGTAGTTTAAATCAATCATTTCTGAATCAGTAAATTTTATGGAGAATTTAATTCCCAAGAAGTCTAAAGTTTGATTTTCCCACTCTAACTTCCATCTGTAATGATGAAAAACCTCTTCTGAAAATTTTTTGCTCCAAATCCAAACAAGTTTTGTTTTAGAAAAATTTATTTTTAGTCCTGATAATTCGGCAAAATAATCTAGTACACTTAGAATTCCGTCCAATGGTTATGGAGTTCCATTTAAGAACAAAGGAGTATCATCTGCATACTATGAAATTTTATATTCTTCTCCTTCAATAGTTATACCTTTGATATCTTTGTTAGTTCTTATAAGAATTCCTAGAACTTCTGCACACAAAAGGAAAAGATATGGTGAGATTGGGTCGCCCTGTCTACAGCCCCTTCCAGGGTAAAAAAAATCTGATGCTATTCCATTTTGAATGACACATGATTTGATTCCACTGTAGAAAGCTTTTACCCAACTTTGATTGAATCACCAAAATTGAAAAGATCAAGGGTCAAGGTATTGTCATTCCTTGATATCTAATTTTGGAAAGTCAAATTGATTGATTTTTTTAATAACAAACTTTTTCCAAGTTCCTGTGTTTTTTTTTACGCTACAGCTTCTCATAGAAGTTTTTTTTTCATTTAAAATACCATATTGATCATATATTAATGTTCCGTCCTCTTGCACTAGTTTTGGTATTTGTTTATAACTTATAATACTGGAACCGAAAACGATTCCTATAATTATTATTATCATTATTATTAATGGTTTAAACTTATTAAACTTATTTTAAAAAGTGATAAAGTCGAATATAAATACTTTAGTCAAACGAAATTATTGTTTAGTATATGTATGGTTTTTATGCTTTTGTATGCAGCGAAAGACAACTCATGTAATGCGGTGCCGTTTGTACCTAAATATTATCTATTCTTATTCAAATTAATAATCTAATGATCAAAATAAGTAATCAAATAAATGAGTCTTAACCGTTGATTGACAATTTTGATGACAATGCAAGTGTCCATGAATGATAAACACAACAACACAGTACCGATGTCTATCGGTCTATTCTTTGAAATTATGTGCACTTCACAAATTTCTCTTCTCTTTGATATGAAGGTTCAAAATGCAGTGTAGTGCATGTTCGGATTCTGGTGACTTAGGATATTTATATATGATGTAAATTTATAAAATCAATTTATTATTAATTTTTTTTTTTACTTTGTTATCTCCTAATTAAATTTTCTGGATCACATACAATCACAAACATATACAACACGAGAGTTATTTCCCAGTTGGTCTCCTGGACGTGAGAATGACCTTACTCTAAACTTCAGGTATCTGTTTCCTCTAGCCCCCAATGATCAGTAGGGGTACGGTTACGCAAACAACAGAACTCCTTCATTCGTATCTGTACTCTCTAAATAAATAGTTGACCTGGTGGTCTCAGTCAGAATTATGCATCCGAGCGAGATCTTATATCTCTTTGTGCTGCTTTCTATGATATTTGTTGTGTCAGGTAGTTCGATCTATTCCAGGTATATGTTTAGGCGTCGCTAAACAAGCACGTGTAGAGAGGAAGTGTGCAATCTGGCGCACTTTAGTTACCAGTGAGACAATTTTCAAGGTAATTATCGATACTGTGTTCAGTATGCTCAAGAAATGAAACTGTGATGTCCAATGCAAAGTTGCTAAAAATTATTAAAACAGGTTCTTGTTACTGGGTCAGTAACAGCAACGTTATTTTGTTACATGATAAACGATAGGATAGGATCCACGCACGATAGGATAGGATTAACGCACGATAAAACAGTATACATGCAAGATACGATAGGATTGATACACTATAGGAAAGGATAAACGATGTTCATGATAAACGAACAATCGCGTTAAACGAACTTCACGATTAGCATGATTATAAATATGCAGAATTTGAATTAAAGAACACGTAAGATTCAAGATATATGCAGAATTTCTTTTTATTTACAATTCCCTAGTTGTTAATTCTAGCTGTCTATAGAATATAAAAAAATATGACAAGTTAAAATTCCTGAACTAAAAATATGAGCTTAAATGATCAATAATTTATCTGTATTGTTAACATTGTTTACATTACTGAACACAACAGCAGATCGTCGCAATCATCTCAACCCGACATCTAATCACTAGGAAAATTCGGGTTCAATCATAATACAACTACTGTTCTAATTAAATATAAAATCGGTGATAAACATGAAGTAGCGTTACAATTGGGCGTTGTACCAAAAATAACAATACTGGTTTTTCGAATTACAGTAATGATTTATACACTGTATTAAATCGAGAACACTGAAATATACAATGATAATAATATGCATTACATGATAATGATATAGACATTTCATACACAGCAATTACACGATTATATGAGTTATCGCTCTTACATAAACAATTACTTTATCCATATAATTTCGACATGTACATATGCAATATTACTAAATCATATATTTATACATTTAGAAATATATTATAAATATATGTATCTCCATGAATAGCAACAATTTATAGATATATTTGCGTAACAAAATACCGTAATACCTGATTGTGGATCAGTGTCCACTTAAAAAAATTATGACAAATGCGGTAAATATTTCAAGTCAGGATCCTGTCAAACATAAATAAATGCGTATAGAATACTATTTTTTGATAAATACCAACAAATAACAATTTCATTATCTGCTTTCACACTTTGCATTCTCACTGAATAGGGTTTATGTAAAAACTATAGACAGGCAAAAATATTACTCTATTTAACTAAAGATTAACTGTGAATTAAAAAGAAAAAGAACTTACAGTATGAATTCATTTCAGAA
>WFKH01003881.1:1769816-1786730 GCA_016163765.1 Magallana hongkongensis | reverse complement strand
CATTGGAGATATATATATATATATATATATATATATATATATATATACAGCTAAAAGTTATCGTTTCTTAATTCAATTCATTTATTCTCAACCAAAAAGAACTCAAACAAACAAACAAATAAACAAAAACATGATAAATGGAACAAATGGTACATTAAATCAATTAATTGTATTAATAATGTATTAACATATTTACAAAGAGTTTGGAAGAACAAAGCTAGATCAGTATGTTTGTGCAGAACAAATACTCGTACAAAATCTAGTTATATAGGTTTTTTTAAAGATATATATGATTGGCGTTAGACAACAAATTACAGAACTCTAAAGTATTCGGATAAACGTAATATTTTAGTACAATAAAATCGAACAATACATAATAAAATAGAACAGATTGACCTTATTATAATAGAACCAAATAAAACTGAAATACTATGATATACTGTAGACCTGACACTACTCGTGATATATATTTTAATAATCTTGTTTTTATATTTTTAAAACAATATTTTTTACATATAGCTTTACATTTAGCGTTGGTTTTTAGGCAGCTTGATACTTCTAACTAATGATTTAATAGTGCTTTTGTTTTAATTAAAGTAATTTTTTCAGCTTAAATTACATTGGTTACTAAATACTTTACTTACGTATCGCATTTATACGATTCTTCCTAGGCATTCTTGTGAAATAGCAAAAAACAAAAAACAAACAACAAAAAATAAAACAATCCAAAACTAAATAGAAATTAGTTTAAAGCGGTTTTATTTAATGGGTTTTCAAGTTGTCACCAAACACCATCTTAAACTTTTAGTCAGGCAAGGTTGTTATTGCTGATGTCATTTATCTTATCATAATTTGCATAAGTTATTCATATTCTATTGGTCAGACTGGAGCTCATACTGATCTTCTAGGTAATCATCCGCAAACACCAGAGTCTGTCTCATGGCTGTCAGAGCCAGAATACTGACATTTGTTTGTAGTTGAGTCTCTTGTTCGTAATTTTTGACCGGAAATACGTGACCTCGAGGAAGTCCTATGACGTCAGCTGCTATCTCTAGAGCTTGTTTGCAGGCTTGGCTAAGATAAATTGTTCGAACATCTTGATCAACTAAAGGACAAACCTTGTCTAATTTCGTCAGATAAACAACATGCGGAAGTCCTGCAGAGGTATTCCAAATATATAACATGTATATATTGTTAAGTTTCAAGAAATACCGAAATAATTTTTTCCAAAGTTCTTAAAAGTTTTCATTTTTTGTTTTTAACATAAGAAAAAAAACAACATAATAATTTTTTATCAAACATTCTCATTATTATTATTTTTTGTTGCTATTATTCTCATTATTAAACAACAATTTTGAGGATGTAGTTCAGTGGTTTTTAAATGAATATTTATATTTTACATGAAAAGATTAAACTTTGTTTCGACTCAAATATGCATACGATGTCTTAACACATTGTTTCTTACCTCTTTCGACAATTAGGGAACGAAAATAAAGCAGGTTCTTGGATACATCTGCATGAAGCACGTCAATGGCACTGGCGTCCACTACAAAAGCCACACAGTGAATCTTGTCCTGAAACGACGGGTGAGATACGAATCCAGGGTCTCGTTGAGAAGCATGCGCCATGGGATTAAACTGAAATGAAAACAAAACCGATAAAAAATTATTTTATTATTTTCCGTACGTACTAGAAAATAGAAAGAAGAGATGCCTCGTGCCTTGTACTGATCAGTCAAGTATCCGTCCAGGAGAAGTTGCATGTCGTGGTAGTGCATGGAATTTTCTCCTTCTAACCCACGAGTGTCACAAAGCCGGAAATTCAGATAACCACCAGATTCACGATTTCGGATTTTATATTTTCGAAGCTAAAAAAAGGTATATGTATATATTAAACCATTTAATAAAAACTTTTTTTTAAGATCATAACATCTCATAAATATGAAAGCATTTTTAAATAAGCAAAGCATTTCACCTATCATTTCTATTTTCTGTTTTAAAATTTAGACACAAAAAAGAACAATGACACTCACCTAACAAATGACATTGTACTTTTCGTTATCAACAAATTTCTAAAAGAATGATTTGAATCATCTTTCAACAGATTGAACAAGTTTTTTTTTTGTATCACTTACTTCAAAACATAAATAGAATATTATTAATCTGATTTTTTGATATGCGTACTGAAAGTGAAAAGATGAAAAGAATTGTTTAAATATACATTCTAAATTGGTATATTTACATTTGAAAATGTATTTTATATAAAAAAGAACCTCATAGCAAAAAACATTTTCATGTGGCCAATATTTACGAGTCAGGGGATCATAATTATGACAACACAGTGATCATTTAAACGTTTAAACCCATTAGACTGTCTAAAACCGAATTTATCAAAAACATTGTGTTAATACGAACCGAAAAATAAACTTCGTAAGCATGCGATACGTATGTCAAAAAAGCAATATACTTACAGTTGTTGTAAGGCTGTGTGTTGAAGTACCGGCGCATGCGTGCGAAGAAATTTCCCCACGGAAAATTGAGTTCAAAGTGTTGAAAAAACTAGACTTTCCAGCATTGATCTGTCCTACCAGTAAAATATTGACCTCTGAGATCCTCATATCAGGTAGTGGCTTGTAGTTATAGACAAATTCTTTTAATGTTTGCAAATTCTGGAAATAATTTATCCGAGGCATAAAAAAGGTTAGAAAATAAAGATGGCCCCAAATATTAATTTATAAAAGGGGCAAGTAAAACGGAACCTGTTCATGCCATAGGGGTGGTTCCCGCCAGGGTTTCGGTATGATTGTTGCATCACGTGGTGTTGAGCCTGCCATCTGCTGAGTTGCTGCAACAAAAGAATAGAACATATTGTTTAAAGGAACCAAGATATGTTTTACTTTTTTAATGTTCATAAATAATATAAACAAAAGAAAGCTATACGTGTATGCGATTGAAACTTGTACATTACCAAACAACACACATTTGTAAACAACAAAAAGCAATATTTCCATAACAAGACTTTCAAACCCTGTATCTATCTCTGTTACTCAATATTAAATTTGGAAAAATAAAACTTACAAATTTTGAACTCAAATCCCGATTTATTCCCTTAAATTTGTATTGAACAATGACTAAAGGTGTTTCTATGATAGAAATATGTTTTATATAAAAAAACAATTTGAATACCTTTAACGGAATACACTTCTAGATCAAAGACACTCATGTGACCATTGTTGATACAATTCATATTATCTGTTGGTCTTTGGTAAGACGAACCAAAATCTGCTCTTCCGTTAAGTTCAAAGAAATGAGTACCGCTGATTGTGTCTCTTGATGGTGATACTTTGTTTTTAAAAGTCATGAGATCAGTCGGGATTCTCATCATGGTTTTCTCTTTAACATGAAAAGAAATCAATAATACAATAAGTGAAATCATTTATCTGGGGTATTGCATTTAAACTATTTATTTTCAGTTAACACTGTGGCTTGCAAAGTGCCACAGGAATGATTTTGCTGTTATCCCCCGACTAGATTAACGCTCTCGCATTTGATAAATTGCGTCAAGTGATTGGCAATCTTATTTCTAAAGTGATCTTGAAGCAAACAAGACAGGCGCAAGAATGTTAGACAGATAGAAGAAGAAATACTTTTCATTTCATTTTTCCAATTAAAAAGCACGGATGATCAATTAATTTTTGCCATATTGTTTTGATTTATGATTTGCTGATGTAGTGCTGAATTTGATTGCCAGAAAAGCAGCAAATTATGATAATCGAGGCCATAAAAACTTAGGATTAATGTTTGGAATGTATTGTTGTATTGTTTTTTACACAATAGACTTAGTTGTCGGATGTGAACTATATATGTCGTCGTGTTTGTGAAATATTCTACAATATACTGATGCATACATAATATGAAAAAAAATCACTTTACACATATTGATTTGCCAAATTAGATTTTAAACATGGTATGTTAAAAAGAATATTAATGGTTTTTAATAGTCAAAATATTCAATTGCTTTATTGTATCAAATGAAATACTATTAAAAATGCGATAAGCTTTTCAGCATGACGATAAATAGATTTGACTTACTTAGGAAGGTCCCTGCATTGTAATATTGATATCCTGCTCCTGGTAATATTTCGCTATCGACTTCCCCAAAAGTTGGTCCTAGATTATTATGTGCAAATGCTGCTTGATTTGGTTTAGTAACTGGAAACCTTCTTGATTTTCTGACACCATTATAAGATAGAGTAAACAAAAAAGCACGCTTGTCTTTAATGCAACCTCCAGATGACTCCCAACTCTGAGAAAGGAACCCTCCATAAGCTGTGTTGTCTGTGTTGTATAAGATAGTAACTGTGGGGCCTCTTCCATCACAGAGTTGATGAAACTTTTTTGGGCAACAACTATCTCTACTTATTTTGTAAAGCAACTCAAAATGGCATTTCTGACCAATCCACGAAGATAATTGTGCTCTATCGTCTGCGGTAAGAAGTTCAGTTGGCCTGAAGATTAAATATATCAATAAATCATTTAGTGTTACTTTATTTCTTATTAGGTAGATAAATGACATGAAAAGTATGTTTAAATACAACATTTCTTGTAATATATTTAGCATTTGATTATACCCACACTTTCTAAAGAAAGTTCGGGTATATTGTTGTTATCCTGTTCCGTCTGTCCGTCCGTCCGTCCGTCTGTCACGTTTTACTTTCTCAAACTGCTCTTACATCTTATAAACCAGAAAACTGAACTCTTGGAGTTTGATTTGGGGTATCATGTTTATCACTCCTAAAAAAACCTAGATCCCAGAACTCCTCTTATTATTAATGAATCGATATATCATATCTTGAGATATGATAGGGACTGTCATGTAGATGTGCAATAAGATTTTGAAAAATTTAATTTAATCCTGGTAGACAAATAGTTGCATGAAATTAACATTTATCCCATGCGCGGATCAAGAAGAGTGTCAGGGGTCCAGATCCCGCCCCCCTTCAAAATTCAAATTTCTTTAAATTACATTTAATTTATAAAATTGCCAAAAAATGCTTCGGGGCAAACTCAAATAACTATAACTGTTGCCCCCCCCCCTTCCCTTGGAAAAATTTTCTGGATCCACACATGTACGTATCCCTCCTTAGACTTTAAATAACATGACGGGTTGTTTTTCTCTTAAAATATAACCTGGTCCTTGCATTTATTTTGCTTAAAATTAAAAAAAAAACACTTATATTTACAGTTTTCTTAATTGTCGAATGATCTATTAAAATTCAAATATAATTTGGCGTCTTAAAGTTTAATAAACTGGTAAAAAAATGTTTTTCTTAAAAAAAATCACATTACACCTTGGATGATTGACAAATGATCTATTGAGATATGATCAGAAGTCTTATTTTCTGCCTATTATTCAAGTTAAAATTAATAACAATAAATGATTAAAATTCAATGTTTATCCTCCCCACCCCCCCCCCCCCCCCCATCAGATTCAGAGTCTTCTTTAATGCATTCTAACATGTGTACAGTAGCAAATTTTAAATCATTTCTTGTTTCATTTGGTATTTTTCTCTAAATGCACATTAAGATTTAGAAAATTGCTTTTTAATTTTTATCAATAAGATAAACAAAATGTTATATGTATTCGGGGCAATTGAATTCTAAACAAAGCAGGGTCATCATTACGCTAGGGATTACCCACATGGATTTAACACTATACATATGAATAAGATAAAATACTTCATTATATCCAGTTCTGGAAAGTCAGGGTGTCTCCAAGGGGGCATAACCTATATACAATTTGATGCGCACAAAGAGCAAAAATATATATGGTTGGGGTGGGGGATCTCAAAAGTTAAAAATTATCAAAGTATATCATCATTTCTTATTTCAGAGGGGTGGGGGTGGTTTAAAGACAACTCTTGGGGGTCATGTACTTACATATATTGATGCATCATAATGATATTATAAACAATAATATAGTTGGTTTAGTGGTGGGGATATCAACAGTTTTCAAGATATTTGTTTTTTTTCCTGTTTAATTGGGTCAGAACAATCCCCTAGAGTCATAGCCTACATCTTTTTTTATGCATCATAATACATTAAGAAAAAAGACCCTTTCCTCCCTATTAAATAAAACTCATATAGACATAATAAGTCTCTACACTTATTTAAATGTAATACACAAATTTAATACAAAATGTCACAGAGTCAATATGGGGTCAACTGAATATTTTAAGTCTGACAAATGAAAAAATAACTTTTGCAATTAAAATGACAGAAACTGTACAAATGCAATAGGATAGGTAACAATTATGAGCTTATTTAGATATTTTAAAAAAGATGATGATACAGTATACTGGCAAAGGGAGATCACTTACTTAGAAAGTGAAAGTAATACTTAAGTATACCGGTGTCTCATAATATTGTGCGAGTACATGTATTATGCTTACCTAAATTGGTCAACATCATGATAATCCAATTAGAGCACAATATTAATCCATTAATTAGCTGATCATCACAAAAGAAACGTTTATGCATGTTAATTAATCCTATTCTGCACATTGAAAACACTTACCGTTGTGTACACCACGTGAAACCCATCTAAGCGAAGATCTGCATGGGTAAAACTAGTACCCGGTAATGCGACCTGTAGACCTGTGTTGTGTACGTAACTTCGGACGAAGATCATTTTCTTGTAACATGCATGTATTTTCATGAGTTTATTCTTTAAAACCCCTTTTACTGTTTTATTAGGTAAAAATATGTAAAACACACATTTCAGCTTTAAGGTGGTATAGGACACCTGCATATTGTAATGAACTCCCTATTGCAGAAATAAACAATAAAGTATAAATATAATATTTCCCCCAAAAATAATGTTACCTAACAGTGAAGTGCAATGGGTTAGAGCGTTAAATACGTGTCTGTAGAGAGTTCAAATGCTGCTGGGCTTTTTTTCTATTTTTTACTTCAGATTCCAAAATTTTAGAAACATGTATTGTAAAAAATTAAAATTATAAAACGTCACTGTGAAATAATTTTGATTATAATGCACTTTACGGTCCGAGGTGTATTTATTGGTAATTTTACTACATGTATTAATAAAATGATGTTTTTCAAAAGTGGGAGGGTCTGGACCCCCCACCATTCCAATCCCTTCTCTTAATCAGTGGACATAGAAGCAAATCTAAATTAAGCCGGCAACCGCCGAGGGAAGGGGCATAATTTAATTTTGTTTGTAATAATTATATACACTATACTTTCTATGAAATGAAATGATTATTGATTAACGGAAAAATCACATGCAAACAGTTCAACCACAAATTGTACATAAAGGGCCGCTCATGTGTATTATCATCGTTGGAACCCACGGGTTTTCTATCCGTTACACAGCAGGGTTACGGGTAGAAAACCCGTGGGTTCGGAAGATGGTGTAGTATGTCCACATGGCCTTCGTTTTTACTAAAACTGGTTCAAAACAGTGTTATTTAGGGGCAAACACTTGGTGAGGGTTTTACTGTCTAATGACAGCATCTAGTTATATTTTGATGATATAAAAAAGATAACTGACCAGAAGTTATTTTTTTTAAATAATATGAGTTAGGATATAATAAGCAAGCCCTGAAATATCTTATGAGATATCATCTATTATAACATAATAAAGAGATAGTGAAATCCTTGCTTTTGTAATGGCTTTTCACTTACCTTGAAAATGACATGTTGTCTTCCCGTAAGTCCTCGAAGTGTACGACGGCCATATCTATTAAAATAAAATTAGAAATTTCACTTGATTAAAAATGAAATTGAGAAGTTCTGCACAATAGACAGTCAAATAAACAATAAAGCTGTTTTTCGTGCTTGTTAGACCATTATTTATACATCGGACTGACTGCTGATTCTACCGTTTTCATTTTCAATGAGCACACGGCAGGTGCGACCGGTCGACAGGGGATGCTTACTTCTCCTAGGCACATGATCCTATCTCTGTTTTTTAGGAGGTCCGTGTTGCTGTGATTTGAATTTGTTATTTGCTTAATAATTTTTTTTAGATGGCTGGCGGTTTGTTATTATCATTTTTCATTGGTTATATCTAGACTTATTACATGTTCCCCTGTGGATCATTATACCAATAATTAACATTATTCTCAGAATTACTAATTGATCAAGTTTTTGGTCAAAGTTTAACCGGATA
The DNA here is from genome assembly GCA_016163765.1 of Magallana hongkongensis. Taxonomy (NCBI): domain Eukaryota; kingdom Metazoa; phylum Mollusca; class Bivalvia; order Ostreida; family Ostreidae; genus Magallana; species Magallana hongkongensis. The sequence goes on along the minus strand of WFKH01003881.1, from coordinate 1,778,537 downwards.
AATTGTTTAATTGGGTGAAGTTAAATTGCATCTTATAAAAGATTCACAAAACACTGCCATCTAAGAAGGCCATTCCAAGTTTTTTCTATCTTTAGCGTCCGCGGATGGATTTGTTTTGAGATGTAAAAATTAAAAAAAAACACAATCATTTTTCATAAAATTAGATCGCTTTTTCATATGTCGGGCTTGGGATCGCATTTTTAAATCGAATCGGAGATCAAATTTTCATAATAACAACATTCAAAATGGAAACCATAGTGGTTATTTGTTTTTTGTATTTTTGTTACAAAATGAAGAAAATGCTTAAAAATATAATATAGATTTTATTTTGTTGAACCTTTAAAGTTGTGTGTTTTTTCTAAGGTTTGTGTTTTTTGGGGGGGGGGGGGGTTTCCTGATAGAAAGATAGGTTTTTAAGTTTTTGGTGGACGCTAAACAAAGAAAAAACTTACAATGGCCTAAGGTAAACATACCTTTGAAGAACTTTTGTTTTGCATAAAATATTATGTTTTATTCAGGTTCATTTCAACTTCTGTTTAGCTCTGGTATAGATCCAGAAAAATATAGATAAACATTTTAACAAAATTAAAGTATAAAATGGTATGTCAATATTATTTCCTTTTATTAATATTAAGTGCATGTAGAACATTTGAAATTTAAGATAAATTTGAATTTAACAATTCAAACCTTGAGTAATCGACATCCTTAACATTTACAAAAAATCTGATGTTTTAAGATCGTAAACAATTTGATATTGATCTTATGAAAGTTCCATTCAGAAAACTATTGGCGTAAGTGTGTATACAGGCTTCTTAACGAAATTTTTATGAAGGATGTATAATTATTTTATGAACGTTTCTGTTTGTGAGTTTAGTCTTACCTGTTTACTGTACTTTCAGTTCCAGTGACTTTTAATCTAAAAAAAAAAAAAAAAAAAACCCGATTGACACTATGCCAGAACGCTATATATTTTCTGAAAACGTTTACTATCCCATTTATAAAGTGTATAGAACTAGGTCACTCTATAAGCATTTTAATCTTCCTTAATTTAGATGTAGTCTGTTAAATCCCCACGACTAAAATAACGTTACGTTTGTCTCATAAACATTATTATTACTACTAGAAAAAAATCTGACAGCAAGTGAAATTATTACAATGAAAAATGTTCCAAAAAAATTAAATATAGTATATTATATATGAGCTTTTGAAAATACCAGGGATACCTAAAACAATATGAACTTAAAGAATAACTTTTTCCATTGCTTTACTTCTTAAAAAGTTAAAGTCCATTTTAAAAGAATCATCTAAATAGTGAAAATATGTTAATATCTAAATGGTGAAAATACGTTATTACTGTATGGGATAAACAGTAAAGGATTTAGTTGAAGGTGTATTTGATATATCTCATACTTGTAAAATGTTGTTTCCTCATCGAATCGAGTTTAGACAGTATGGTAGATGATAAACTGTAAACCAACTTTTATTCGCGTGCGAGAAATTTTCGCGAGGTTCGCGAGAGCCTGATTATCGCGAATATTTCTCGCCGCGGACCAGTATTTGCCGTATAGCTGTAATGAAAAAACAGGTGTGATTACGCTTGGTGGCGAAAATTAGTCGCCACAAACCAGTTCATCTCAGATAAATCGCGAAATAAAGTAATCGCGAATAATAGTTGGTTTACAGTACCTCATATTATAAAACAAATCCATTAAGTTGATTATTTTTGTTTACAATTTCAATGGAATAGTCATCGTGATCCCTTTCATCCTTTCTTAAACACAAATTCACATGTAAAACCAAGGAAATAAATATTCTGATGTTGATTTTTGCTTCATTATCTCGTCACAAAGGTTGTCATCTATTTTTTTTTTTTTTACGTATAATTGTTATGGTTCTTATTTTTAAGAACTACATAATTCATGATTTATGTTTATCTTAAATAGTTTATGACAAAAGGCTGAAATGTTAATGATTGACAGAAGGTTAGGAACGCAAAGTTATATCAACGACACAATTGACATAAAAATGCAATAGTATAAAACACGCAACCATCTTCAATTTGAAACGGCATATTCTTAAAACAATTGATAAGTATGTGTTAAAGCAAAATATCGTGTTTAAAAAGATGATGGAGATTCATATTTTGATGTTTAACTACAGTAAGTAAGTAATTTATTTATTATAGTGACATGTGCATATTACGTACAATTGTGACGTATAATACAAATTTTAATCAATTATTTGTACATTAATATTGGGCACCCGGACCATTGGGCCTATAGGTCACATTTTATTATATCAACAATTACAGCTCATCACGAGTTATACAAGTGTAAAAATTATGTTGGGGTTAAGGTACATATTAAAATATTTGAATAATGTCACATCAAGGCGAATTTCAACTGAACAAATTATCTACATGTATAATGAAATGAAAAAATGACAAAAAACAAACCGTCAACCATCTCAAAAATCCATAAAACGAAATACAAATTTAAAGTAGAGCAACACGGACCTCAAAAGAAGATAGAGATAGGTTCAGGTGCCATGGAGGAGTGAGCATTCTCTGCTGACCAGTCACAACAGCCGTGTGCTCTTTGTCGTAATCGGGAAAAAAAACCCGGAAAAGTAAATGATTATTATGGTCTAACAATTAGGTTGAAAAACGTCAGTCAAAATGCGACCCAGTGGAAGATTGTATTTGCTGAAAAGGTCGTTGTATCGACCATAGAACTTAAGAAAAGATTACTTCAAACGAGACTGTTGATAGTCCTGTTTTATCATCTTGTTTGTCAGTAGCGTGCCTCGCCTTAGAAACTGTTTATACGAAGAGCATGCCCTTGCATATCCAATTAACTGAGAGACAAAAACACCATATGCAGGTGATGAACGTATATTGCTATTAAACATTATACGAATTTGAAATGATTTTAAACGGATTTTTGATATTAAACTGTCTAGTTTTACAGTCATTCAATCTGTGAACACATATTCTCTATCACGGTCCAAGTAGTTCTAGCGTTAGCAGCATTTCGCTGAGGATCTCAGTAGGTGGCTGAAAAACGCTGCTTGGGCATCGCGAATTTTCTGGATGCAGATAAATTATGAGTGAACAAGGAATTCAGATTCGCTGTGTTGATGCCGTAATTTAAGACCTAAAATTAGTTTATTAATTTAGGTTTGATTAATTATACCGTTGGCGTCAATGCGTAGTGAATCAGCTTGCGGTAGGATTTTCAATATGGATCGCGTATTCCTTTCAATGAGTCGTTCCACTTGACTTACTACTTTTTATAAAAACTTTTTTGAACTCTTCATCATATTTTAATTTCGGTTTGTGTCATAAGACCAGTATCTTTTCCTCTCTATTTCAAAAGCTAATTTTTAGGAGGCCGGGGCGGTTGTTGAATTTATTTCGGAGTCGCGTTACCGCTATCACTTGCACGTTTGATGCAACGTCTGCCCCAAGCGATTGAATGAGATCATTAGCCTTTTCCCTGAGGTCATTGTTTTCTGAAATCAGGATTCCACTAGGCCTAACTGTTAGGTTGGTGCAGTCAAGGGGATTTGTAATACTTGAGTTCATAACGGTACCGTCCTCGCTAACTGTTTGAATACGCTGTCCCACACCGGATAGACGTGTCTGTATTGAGTGATTTCATCAACGCGCCGAGTTTCTACACTTAAGTCCATAGAAATTTCATCGCGTGGTGACTGTATTTTCTCGTCAACATTTTTCAATTCATCTTTTATTACTTCTTTACATTTGAGGTCTAACAATTTATGTAATTTGTTTCTTCAATTGTAGTGTAATCAAATTGTCTATAAGTGATAACATATACTAATAAGGAACATGAGTTTCCAAAAAGGAACAATATACACTAAAAACTAGTAGCAAATAGTTATATTGGTATCCAATTACGAATGAAAATTCGAGGCACGTGAGTCTTTCCAACAATTTCAAAATGGTGACCATAAAAAATGATTAATAATGTAAAGATCATGTGCTGAATAAAATGAATACATCATTGACCTATTACAGTTAGAAAATTAAATGTATCAGCCTCCTGACGGAAAATTTAGCTAATGTATGTCTGTTTTCTCTTGCTTTTAATTTGCATGATTATTTTGTTATCAGAGGTATGAAAAAATAAACAGATATTACTTACCGTTTTTGTACCTTTACTTTCGTTTTATTTTCGGTGAACTGATTATCAGATTTGACGTAATATTATTGAATGTCTACAGGATCTCTATCGTGAATATTGATTCTGTAATATACAACTATCGTGCAGTGGTCTGTCATATATATAGCGGATTGAACAAATCGAGCAATACTTTAAAACATTTAAAAGGTTGAACTTTGACCTCTTCATGCATTGTTTTGGTATTTGTTTTTTCTTGTTATTGGACATCACCTACAATCCATGTTTTAAAGTCAAATTGGAATGGAAGGCGATTTAATTTTTTTTTATCAACCAGGTATTAACATGATTTTTACTAAATATTTCAGGAATATGCATGGGTTGTGTGACCATAGCTTTCTGATATGATTTTAATAATCTATCGTTCAATCATAATACTATGGTCATTAATTAGGATTTCAGATAATCATTATGTTTGTTATATAAAGACTATATACGTTTACTGTTTGTCATTTATTTTAATTTGTCTTAATTATAAAAAAAAAATATCATTCCCATTCATGTTACATACTGTATAATCACTTTTTCGTGGGGGTGAAAGTTGCCATCATTTTTCTGGTTCGTCGGGACGTAATTTCGTTGGTAGCAAGTCTTGGATATTTGTTATAAATATTGACGAAATGCTTCTATATACTTTCGTTGGGATGTAAATTCGATGGCAGGGGTTACCCAGAAGGCAACAAACATTGGTCCCCCACGAACAATGATGATTCCACAGTATAGGTTACTGTTACAACTTCATTGGACATGTCAAAGAAATATAAAAACTGTAAAATTACTTTACATTTTAGTAACAGGCACTTTTTTTAAGCATTAACCAAGAATAAGTATCAAAACGTATATCCGTGCCCGCTTGGTTTTTTTTCTACTCTACCTTTTTAGATGATTTTAACCAATATAGGCTCCAACTATCCAAAAGTTCAACATTTATATTGTATATATTACCCATCTTCACAACGTCAAGGCTTTGTGATTACGAAACTCCACACAAACCCTTGACATAAGTCGCTATTTAAAAGTCGGGCTCACGCTCAACAATACGTAATAATTCTAAAAATAAAATGTCCAATGAAATAACTCCTTTTGAAACGTAGTTTGGGTTGAGCACAAGGATGGCATATCTCGAACGAAAAATTTGCGAAAAATTCAATATTAATTGTCTCACTAATTATCAAAAGCTCACGATATCATGTTTAATAGATAATCGGGACATATTAATTGGAACTAAGCACATTTGACGTACGTATGGTGATTTTCCATCCAAAGGTATATATAACTTCAGAAAGCTGTTCTAACACAGTGAATGATTTAAAATAATTAATCAGCGATATTCGGTTCGGTTATTATCCATACAAATGCGATAAGAAGATCGAAAACTTGATATTTTCTGGGATCAACATGTGCGCAGCCACATTTGTTTACATCGTTTCTGATATGAATGAGAACCACACTCTGATTGGCTCCAAATTGAGACTTGGAACCAATGAAATACGATGGCCTGAGCCCGACTTTTAAATAGCGACTTATGTCAAGGGTTTGTGTGGAGTTCCGTAATCACAAAGCCTTGACTTTGTGAAGATGTATATTACCAAGTAACGGGTTACTGTCTACAGTATGTGTTTCAGTTAAGGAAATATTTACTGGCCATTATTAATGAAAAAAATATACAAAAATATAAAAGAAAATACAAACATGGTTGTGTTATAGTTTCTTACCCCAGTTATTACAAATATATACCTTTACATTTGAAGACGAAGAGTAAAAAGGGGAGTTGGATTGCTCTTCCTTATGATTTATAAGCTAACAATGATTGTATTTCGACTTAAGGACCTAATAAATGTAACGCCCAATTTATGATTCATCCATCCTTATATCACAAATATAAACACACGCTATAAAATGCGATGGTAACGCATACATATACATGATGATTATCTATGGGAACGCTATCTCATTTCCTCCCCCCCCCCCCCTTTTATTTTGGTCAAAAGATGGGTACTTTTTCTTGTCGGCTGTGTTTACTATGTATACTTGTCTCTCTTAAATCAACTTACGCACGCATGCACGCACCTTCTTAACTCTTATTAATTTATTTTCCTCTCTGGTTTTTTTTTGGGGGGGTCATCACATGAATATGTTTATATATACATGTATATAAAATAAGTTCAAGACAATTTTTTCTATTTTTCTGATTTTGTATGAATTAGAATAAATAGTATCATGCATGTCTACCTTGATTTAATTTTATATTTTGTGCTTTAGAACTAAGCATATAATATAATGCATTGTTAATTTTTTTTTGGTGGCACACAGAAATAATAATGTGGCACACAATATTCGACTGTTGCAAGAGAATTTACTGTGGGGATTGTACACAAAACAATGGCTTCTTTGCCTTTATAAAAAAACAAAACCTTTGACTGATAGCTGAAATATATTATTCAAAGTACTGTGCATTTATTTAAAGCACAATTATATCAAACACATTTCAAAATCCAATCAAGAAACATATCAAGAAAATGTTAAACAATTGTATGTTTTTATTTAACTTTATTAAGACTTGTAAATATGATTGCACGTATTTTGATTACTTAGAATTTATTTTGTTCAATCTCATGATCAGATGCATGCAGAGATTACAGTTTATTCACACTAGTATCATGTGCATGTATTACCTGGTTAGAAGATAATTTTGTACAGAAAAGAGCACTATCATTTTTCTTTATGGATACATTTATTTAACTCAAACAATGCGTGACACGTCTAGATATTTATTATCGTTTTGAACAAACTCAAGAAACTGAAACACTCCATCGATTACTCTTTCAATTTAATTAAGACTGATTTTCCAGGAAGTCTTCACTGAATAGTAAATCCTGTTTTAATGCCATCAGAGCTAAAATGCTGACGCATGTCTGAAGAGACCCTTCTTTTTCATATTTCTTTACCGGAAACACGTGGCATCATGGGATAGCAATAACGACTGCCACTTTATCAACAGATGACTTCACGGTCTACTATAAAACGCTTCTTCAACATCTCTCTCAACATCACTGCAAACCTTGTCAATTTTAGTTACAAACACCATCAGAGGAATGTCTTAGAATAGAAAAATAATACTAAACTTTTTACTAGTACACTTTCTCGATTTAAAGTTACTGTCGACGCCTTCATAAAACTTTGAAGCTTTTTGTTCAAAGAAAAAACACAAACATAAAATCTGGCCTGAAAACCCTTAACCATATTTGGAACTTAAAAAAGCTTAACAAAGGAATAAAGAATGTAATCCGGTTTTTTTATGAACGAGCAAAGATTACGAACACCAACCCTATGTGATTCTAACGTTTCTAAAGTATGTAAAATATAACAACAAATGATAAGCAAACAAAAATTAAAATAATTCTTTAAAGTGATTCAAGTTTCCTGACCTCTCACGATTGGCATCTCCTTTATATCTTTCAGTTTCGTGACAACCCCGTTTGGCATCACCTCAACATTGCTGCCGTCAATTACAAAGACAACTGTGTGTATCCTGTCTTTCATTCCAGGTTCTTTTACAAATCCAGGGGTGTCTTTGGTGGCTGGAGACACAGGATTGAACTGCAAAATATTTATTTTATAAAGGCAAAAGAGTCCTGTTTTGTTTCATTTGATCGGTTCCTTTATGAAAAAATTGATAAAAAAGTGTGATTTTTTGGAAATTAAGTAAGATTAAATACAAGAAAACCATCGAGACTAATAATTATTAATAGATAAAAATTATCAGTTCAAGTTTAAAACATGTATATAGATAAAGGGAAAAAACCATGAAATACCTGCGGTTCCCAAACTTGTGGTTCTCGCCAAGGTTGACGAAGACCATCTAGTGAGAAAGAGAAAACAGTGAATGTAAATATTACAGCAAACAAAGAGAGAAAGAAAGAGAGAGAGAATCAGAAAAACAGACAGGCATAGAGAGAGACATACAGAGAGCTGAGGGTTATGTGCGAAAGAGGAGACAAATATTGTGTTATACAATTTAGTGTCATGTCGTTGAAGTACGTGTACGACTTAAAGTTGTGATTATCATACTCAGATCAAAGCGTTACATTTGTAACGATGTAAACTTAAGGACGACGGACCCAATTCAAGATTTCGCACCTCTGCGCAGAAATCAGCGCATTTGCTATTTATATGACTGTCGTAATTACGTACATCAGATTAAGAGAAAATAATAAAATTTTATTTATACTAAACATAATTTGTGATGCCAAAATATTTTAGTGGAGAAAAAATGGGGGGGGGGGGGGGGAATTAGTCAGAATTTCTTCTGACAAGTCCGTTATATCTCCACGGTTCATAAATACTACAACGCCTAAAGGCAGTTTAGAGTCTTTTATTCTGGTAGATATTGAATTTATACATTAATGTAACAATGTTTATATATATAGCAGTTAATGTAACTTCAGTCAATAAATAATTATGTCATTTTTTCAATGATATTTCTGAAGAAAAATGAACCATGCAGTGAACTTTG
>WFKH01003881.1:1745074-1757567 GCA_016163765.1 Magallana hongkongensis | reverse complement strand
ACCGGCTAGAAATGATATATAGAAAATATTCCCTCTATTTCAATTAATAGCTTTTGATTTGTTGATTTGTAAACGGTGACGTAAATAACTCTTCGCGACTCCAAAAGAAGGTGAGGTCATAATAGGCAATCAGTCAAGACAAGTAAACAACGGGCATTGCGACGGTTTGCTATCATATGTAATTGCGAATTATTGAAAACAAAAATCGGGTAGAACATCTGTAGAACATCTGTAGATTCATTCCAAAAGGCTACAGATGATCAACAGTAACCATTTGATGCCGACGATATTTTGGATATAAACTACGCAAATTTAAATTCGTGAATTCTATGTTGAGCTGAGAAAATTAAGACGATCTGTTTTTAAATCCAATCTTGCTTGTTTTGGTTTGTTTCTTCATTTAACAAAACAAATATTCACTGGGGTTGAGGGCAACATTGATTATATTAGCCCCCTTAGGACGAATATATTGCCCTTCGCTTTGCGTCGGGCAATTGTTAGTCCATCGGGAGCTAATATATCCAATGTTGCCCCCAACCCCAGTCAATATTTGTATAATATTTATTTGTTTCATTAATCAACGATTATCCATTACAATTTGCTAGATTTATAAAATATGCCTACCAACTCAGGAACAAATGTTCAAAAAATAAATATGTTCAAATATTGTATATCAGAAATGTAATTTGTCAATATCCATAATTTACCATAATAAAAATTCAAAATAATGCATGCAAAATGTATTTTGTGACATATAGGTTCATTGGATAGAGTGGACATTATTGAATTTCATTTTCTTTGTCTTAAAAATGTGATGTTATGGACAATGTCACTCTTGCCAAATTGATGTTGGTAAATACTACCACCGACAGTTTGTTTAGCATAACCTTTCAAATACTGAATAAATAGATTTGACTATAGATAAGTACATGAATGTGACGTCACAAATAAGTATTGTAAGACGTCCGTCTTCTTTATCACCTTGAGGTGCAAACTTAAGAACCACTAAGTTCAATAGTACTTTCACAATCAGTTTATTAAAAAAAAAAAGTCCTCGTGTAGGTTTGTCAAAGTTACAAAATCAAATATAACATCCCAAGTTATAAGCTGAATCAAAATCCAAAATCAAAATTATAAGCACAACAGTTAAAGATTTTCATTAGCATCATTTTACAGAGAATTATATAACATTTTACTTATGATTGACAGTTCCGACTAGGTCAGCCCATCTACGACGATCATGAGTGAACATTTATTGTTTAAATTCCAGAGTTATGTTTTGCTTCTAAATACAGCATCAAAACTGTCACAACTGTCAATCAAGGAGTATTGGGATGCGGGTTTTGAGTCTCTCGCGTGAGCATGGTCATTGATTACGTAAAATATAAAAATGTCATTGCTAGAGACATTCATTCTTACATGGCTTTCAAGGTTACAAATATTATATGAAACATGCAATACATGACTCAGTATAGAGTACCAGAGCTATCGATGCAGACACAGGATCGCCAAATATGACAACTTGTTTATAAACTCCCAATTTGGATATCACTGTGCCCGAATACTGCGCAGTGCTACAAGAGTCACAAAGTTCATTCTGTAAGTCATCATTACAACAATTAATTGCGCAGTATCAAGGTATACATAAGTATCATAATGATAAATTTGTAATACTAACAATTTAAGGTCATAGCATGGCTATCTGGTTACGGTAGCGGAGTTTTTCATTGACACTTCTTAACGCTATGAGGTTTATAAGCTATAGTGTGTTGATTATACAGGTTTTAATGATAAAAATGAATGAATGAAAATAAATTAATTATTTTTTTTATAAGATGTTAATATGGAGAACGTGGATCAAAGCATCCTACTTTTCCTTTACTACACTTATTATAAAATGTCTCATCATTCCTTTTTATATTTTTTTATATTTTATTTACATCTTTCTCCATCATAAATCTACAAATCCGGATAAGAACTAGTTATAGCATCAACACAATCAAATTCTATAAGTATATTGATTTACCTAAAATAAATGTATGATATTTTGGTAAAGCCTGTAATAATTATCAGAATTAAAGGCTTTTTTCAAAATAAGTGAATAAATACAATTGAGGATTTGACATGACAGTACATTTTATTGTTTGTTTAGTGTAAGGAACTTAGACAACAGTACATTTTACAGTTATAAATCCTGTATACCACATATGGAATGGATGTATTTGATGATATAATCTTTCTATTATGTTCATAAAAACATTTTAAAAAGTCTCCAAATTATGAAATGAAAAAGTAAAAGGATCGGAAAAATATTAATGTATTCCAGTTTTTTCTGTAAGAATTTGAAACCCCAAGATACATCAAATGACAAATTTTATACAACATTTTAAAACGCGTGTTGTTAATTTTCAATATAAAACTAATTAAAAGAAATTCTAACTGGTAATCACCATTCTGTAACACTGAAGTTAGTCGGCAATCAGTTGAATATTCTATTGGATAAACAAAGTCAACGCTTTGTTTCACAACCTTTACGAACAGTTTATCAACTAGACACGATCTCGTTACGAGTAACGAGTAGGTCTTCCGTTTGATTTTTTAAAATGATACGATGATTTATCGATAAAACTTAAGATTTAAATGACTGAATATTTTAGGGGCCACCCCTGTAGATCCTAAATGGGGACATATATTGGTGTTTTGATTAGTGGAATCGATTAGAATCATCAATGCAGACAATTTCTCTTATACAATGCTTAACAAAATATGTCTCCTATTTTAAATACATTGCATCAAAAGTTAAGGACTTTGGCCCCTAACAAAGTTATTAATGGGCATGGCAATGATTTTTTGAAACAGATATTGTTACGATCAACAACTTTGCTTCTATAATGCATTACAAAATCTTGATCGTTTTTAAGTTATTTGTAATAAAATTTACGTGGGTCTTGGCCTCTAATTAAAGGGGCCAGCCCCTTTTTGTTTATTTCATACGAAAGATCTTACAAATACTAACATTTTTTGTTCTTACACCTTTCTTGAATTGTTGTTCATTTTTGAGATACAAATGATTGAATATTTTAGGGGCCAGCCCTGTAGATCCTTAATGGAGACAGACATTGGTTTTTCCAATATTGGAATCGATTATAATTATCAATACAAGCATTTTCTCTTCTACAATGCTTAACAAAATATGTCTCGTTCTCTAGATATATTGTGTCAAAGTTTGAGAACTTTGGCCCCTAAAAATCCCTAATTACGTCATAAATGGGCGTGGCAATGAGTTTTTCAAATAGATATTGTTACGATCAACAACATTGCTTCTATAATGCATTACAAAATCTTTATCGTTGTGAAGTTATTTGTAATAGACTTTACGAGTCTATTGGCCCCTAATTAAAGGGGCCAGCCCCTTTTTCTTGATTTTGTTGGAAAGAACTTTTGATTCTCTACTACTTTTGTTATATATGTCTTAACAAAATATCAACTGATAAAAAGATATAGATCAAATTGTATGAAAATTTTGATTTGAAATTCGTACCCAATTTTCGAGCCCTAGCGAGCTCCAAGAAATGGCGCCACTTGTGTAAAACGAAAACAATAGGCACAACTTCAAACTATGGACTACCTATCCTGAAAATTTCATATTCATATCTCTGATAGTCTTTGAGATCAACTGCTCACAAAATGGGTCGTAAAAGTTTACAAAATTAGCAATAAATCGGTACCGGAAGTGACGACGGCAAAAATTTTAAAAACAAAATAAATTCAGACCACTTGTAATCATCTGTGAAAAAATGGTCAAAATCAGTCAAATAGTTTTCGAGAAAACGCTTGCACAAAATTTGTGGAAAAAAATAATAATAATAATAATAATAATAAGAAACTGTACGAAAACTATAAGGTCTTCCGTTGGAAACGGAAGACCTTAACAATATAAAATTTTAACTACTTTGACAAAGAGCAAATGTAATTTTCAGCGACGGTTTGTTACGATGTCGACCCATAAACATGATTTTTGGCTTCGCAATTGAGATTAAATTGTAAAAATGTTTACATAATGTAAGGTTTGTTTTAACGTAAGTCGGCTAGTTTCGGGTACACATAAAAAGAAGTGACCTAGATTATTCATGCGCTACTTTGACTTCTTGACCCAGACTGATGTTATGTAGGAATAACAGAGAATTGCTCAAATAGTGTTATATAAGGGAATACATTTGGAAGTGTAAATATTCAAAATTAATTCGATTGCATTAACCATATTTATATTAAGATAGAAGTCTAGGCATCGCTGCAGAGCTTCCATTAACAAAATATCCACTGCAGTCTTCAGTTTAGTCTCGCTCTCGTAATTTTTCACCGGAAGCACGTGAGCTCGTGGGAGGCCCATTGCGTCTGCTACTTTCTCCACGGCGTCACAATTAGCGGTACTCGTAAACGTGTTGGTTACATCGTCATGTACATCCGGGCATATTTTGTCAAGTTTGGTCAAGAAAACGACTTGTGGTAGACCTAAGTAAAAATTAAAAAGCTGTGGGTTACAAAAGAATTCCAAATTAATTCACATTTGACTTAATGACTCATTATATTTCTTTAGGGGTGTTATTGTTATTTGGTTTCATTGTGTATATTGTCAAGTTGTTCATACTTTTTTAATTTAATTTAGTTTTGATCTAATGATGCTTTATTGAATGCTTTTCTGTTTTAATAACCAATAGTACTTTATGTTTTGTATTTCTGTGATATAAAAATCTTACATAAATGATTTATTTTGTTTTCAAGCTGTATTTTAATCCCTTTTTCGCTACGTTAACTAGTTTTTGTACACTTTGTGTTCTTAGTCTGTGATTTGATAATTGTTTTGTTTCCTTTTTTACCATCTCTTACCTCTGTGGTTCATTTTGACTTGTAGATCTTTCAAACGTCCGATGATTTTGTCGGACATAACATCAACAGTGCTGCCATCTATGACAAATGCCACACAGTGAATTTTGTCTTTCAGGCTTTGGTCTTTAATATACCCTGGAGTATCCTTTGTGAAAGGAACTAAAGGATTAAACTAAAACAGATAACAGGTATTCTAAGGAAAAAAAACTTTTAAGACTTTGCTGAATTCAAAATGAAAGATATCAGAAGGTTAAATCACAAGATGTTAACTATTTTCGAAACGGTAACTAAAGACTCTTTTTTGTTACTTTAAAAATATTAATCACCTGATACCGATCTGGTATATTTCCATCCAAGATAAACGAAATTTCCTGTGCATCCAGTGCAAATTCTTCCTCAAATCCGCGAGTGTCACACAAACGGAAGTTGAGAAACTTTTCTTTTGAAAAGTCCTTCAATTTGTATTGTCGATACTGGTTAAAAAAAAAGAAGAAATAAGGGTACGATATATGTAATGATAAGTACAGATTGCGTTAGACTTAAAATAATTTGTCAAATGATTATTTGGGCTGAATCTGGAGATGAGCATTTAAAGAGGTTCGTTCCTCTGATTTGGGGTAGCCATTTTGGGTCACCTATAATCTGGAAATTCAGTGTCACATATTAATTCTACTGGTAAATTTCCAAATTTACAATGCCAAATAAACTATATTAAATAAAATAGTTAAGTAGTTAAGTAACGAACTATATTTTGTGGCGGAAGGTTTTTAAGAAGAAAATGAAGATTTTTCATAACTCAGTTGTTTTAGAGTACTGTAATTTTAGCTTTCTTATTTTCAGTGCAGACCAAATTTCCAGCTAGTTTATGCATTGGGTTATCTTCGTGTTGTTTCAAAAAACATATTTTAACAATCTTTCAATATTTCTATCGACGTATATTGGCACAATTAACTAATATTTCATAAAAGTCACGGAAAAATGAACTCCAATATTTCCCTAAAATTAGCTTATTTCATGCCATATCTCAAAATGTACATCATAGACCCATACTTTTGGTTTTATTTTCTGAATTTGTAAGATATTTTTGACAAGTCTATTAAAATTTGAGAAAAAGTTTGAGACTGTTAAATAATTTTATTGCATGTTGAATCATTAATGGATACAAACAGTATTTTATCAGTGCAAAAAGGTCAATATATCAATTCGGTGAAGACATTTTTTCTTTATGATTATTTTAAGTTTATTCATTCAAATAATATAAATTTGTATTCGATGCCATAGTTTATTCCGATTAAAAATTATTGAGGGAAAAGCGATTTATGTGCAATTTGCACTTTCAGTGCAGAAAGGTCATATTAAATACACTGTAGCACCGAAAGGAGCATATAGACCCTACAATTTTATTTTGAATTTTTGTTTAGCTATGTATGTAGATTTTTAAAAAAATACTTTAGAAAAAAACTTAAAGACTTATGATCGCAGGATCCAACCTCCTTAAATGTAATTAGTCTATCTGCTCATTGGTCATGACATGTTAATGTTGATCAAGTGTATACCTTAACAAAACTCTCTCTCTCTCTCTCACTCTCTCTCTCTCTCTCTCTCTCTCTCTCTCTCTCTCTCTCTCTCACCTCACCGTTGTTGTCACACTGTGTTCAAAGCTACCACTACAAGCTTTGCTGGTGATTTTCCCGCGGAATATGGAGTTGACAGAGTTAGAGAAGCTGGTTTTTCCCGCGCCGATCTGACCAATGAGGAGGATGTTTGCTGCTGTTACGTTTGTTTCCATCACAGGTTTGTAGTCAAGCAAAGTTTCTTTAAGTTCTTGCATTATCTAAAAAACGAATTTAAAAGTAATTGCAGGTTGAATAACACTCTTATATTTAATATAAATGTGGACATTGGAGATTTAACTCTATTTTTTGTACTCTTTCAGAGTGTGGTGAACTCTTAGGCTTTTTCAAATAATTTGCCATCAGTTCTTTAAAATCCACATATTTTAGTATCTAAAGAGATCCACAAGTGTTTATGTTAGTCCGATATTGAATTTATACTCTGAAAAGCAAATAGCAAAAGTTTGGAAATATATTCTGTCACATTTTCATCATCATCATATTTGACTGTGAATAATCGTTGGAGTAAATAATGCTTCTTATATTTTCCCACTACATATGCTCATTAACAGGTTGTTTAACAGTATGTGACATTGTACGGGTGGCGGAAAGTGCAAAGTACCAGAAAAAAACCGATAATGATTTTAATTTCCTAATTTTAATACCTATAAACGAAGAATAAAGGAGATACAATGCATGGTCAACGGCAATTTTCACAGAACGAATCTGTACAAAAGCAAAGTTTACAATTAAAGCACAGCAAACAAGAAACACTTCTTATTAGTGAACGAATTAACGCTCATCTATATTTAATCAAAACATTTAAAACCACATCATGCTCAATAACTTAAATGTAAAAAAAAATGTATGTTTTTTTAATCAAATAAATAAGGTTTACATAAAACCAACATTTTCTTACTATGCATACATAATTCAACTAGCAAATGTTAGTGCAAAATGAACATACATAAAATCCTAACGAATTTACTAACATTAACAGTGGTAAGTATAATGCTCCTTCGATTTTAACGTCACAACTTGCTTATTAGAAAACTTGGCATTTGCGATATCGATACCACAGGCATCCACATTTTTTTCAATAATGAAAAGACACCCCTATCAGATATGGGATATGTTATTTTATTAATATATATACGAGAAACGTTCAATGCATGTGATTGTTACAATATATTCTTCGTGTCGTGCATCATTTTTCCGTTGACTTTTAAGTTTAATTGGGTTTTTGTGATCGGCTTCGGCCAATCACTGTTGTGTCCATATGAGGCATCCGGCAAATGCTTCCACGTGCGCACACATTCCGCTTGCATAAGTAGTTCTTATACAAACTTGAAGTTTGGTTTAGTATTTATATAACATTTTACTCGGTTTTATTTCAATTCATTTACCTTAAGAGATGCACACATACATAAAATACAGTTCGACCTGTTCATTCAAGAATGCACATTTTGTCTCACGCGTAAGAATTTCGATCGAAAGATTCATTCAGTAATGCAGTTGACCTCGATGAACTGACCTCAATCATAAGAAGGTGCTCAATGAACTGACCTCGATCTATTGATGTTGCATAATAGTAGCTAGGAAGACGGCCTGATGTATAAACAAGGTTACGTTATAATGAGACCTCAATAGCAAGTTATGATGGCATTCAATGTTTTTCAGTCGCATTAAATTATTTTAATACAACTCTTTCTTTGTATACGTGTTAATGCTCTTTGAAGAGCCCTACTCAGTATTCTGAAGAAGAAGAAGATACATTAACATTTAATAATTACCTTAAAAATATAAAATTAGACATTCAAGGAGTTTACGAACGGCTTTTCCCAAATTTATTTCAAAATTAAATTTGTTGACGGTTTATAATAATGAAATTATGGTGTACAGATTCAAAAATATTCTATATTTTGTAAAAATACAGTACTTTTTTATTATTTTACATCAAACTGATCATGTTGATTGCTTCTAGCTATCAATATATCATTATTGCCGATCATTCCTTTAAAAGGAATACTTGTTTCCAGTACCAATGTCCGATAAATTGTATGTAGAGTAAATGCCACAGATGTCTGGATAAAATTGGTATTGTTTGAATAGGTCGGGGGAGGATATGTTTCATTTAAGGAGGCCGGATGGTCAACAGATTAACCAATAGATGTGCCTTAGTTTTATAAATATGACATTTTGAACCATAGCTAGCATTAAATAAAGAAAAAGCCAACCATTTTATTTTTGTAATTTGACTTTCTACAGAGCTCTTCATACAAATGAGGTAAATATAGGTTAATATAGCCGGAAACTGGCCATAATTACCCAGCCAATTTCAACTGTATCTATTATTTTTGTTTTGTAGGTGTATGTGATTTAGTTCAGGATTTTTTTTTTCAATAGGATTTCCCTTCTTCTGCTTAGCTATTTACACATTGATTTTTCCTGACGTTTGTAAATGTGTGTAATCCTATTTTAGATTTGCAATTAAAACAATAAAGGCAAACCAAAAAAAAAAAAACAAACAAAAAAAAAACAACGAACAAACTATCAACGAACCCCACATTCATAACTTATTTAACTTTATCTTTACATATTCATTTATTTTTAGTTGACCATTATGTCGAAATTAACTTTTTATAATCATTTTTTTCAATTTAAAAAAAAACAACAACTGTTTAAAACATGTTAAAGCGACTATTAAACAAAAACTAGCTTATCAATTTAGATTAACTATGTGTTTTTGTTAACAAATTTCAAACATATAATTCTTATAAAATGTTTCATAAAAATGGTGTGTAAACTATATAAGTTTTGAGAAATTTACAAAAATATGATATTTTGTAATTTTTTGGAATGTTGTGTGAAGAATGAATGCAATATTTTCTGTAGAAAATCAATAAGACTTTTTCATTTACCGACTATAACTAGATTTTCTTGATAATAACCTAATAAAATGTATATTTGTACATAATTCAATAAATTTTGAGATAATGCTTCATTGTGTTTAAATTTGGCTGTTGAATTGTTGGACCTTGTGAGGTAAAGCTGACTTTAGAAAACCAAATGTATGTTTTGGACTCTATAGTAAGTTAATAAATTATTTTAACTGTACCAATTAAAAAAAAAATGGTTTGACACAAATTTCTAAAACACTGGGTCTACCTTAATATCAGCAATTAAAAAAATGCTAGACAATAGATAATTAAACTTATCTTTACAGCTTTGTGTGCATGTAAAAACATATTTTTTCTGTCATGTCATTACCATTTTTTAGTTACAAAATAAAGCAATGCCAGTTCAAAGGAATAGTTGAAGACCTGAAGTGAAAGAGTATGGTTGAATGAAAAAATTACAATAACAAACCGTCAACCATCTCAAACATTCATAAAACGAAATACAAATTCAAAAAGCAGAGCAACACGGACCTCCAAGATAGAGGTAGGATCAGGTGTCATGGAGGAGTAAGCATCCTCTGCCGACCGGTCACACCCGCCGTGTGCCCAATGTCTAAATTGAATAAATTGTGCTGGAATTAATTTTAACCCACGCATTAAGAGTTTAAGAGTGTGTTATTTTGGGCTAAGCTAGTGTGCTGGAACTCCGCTCAATAATGACCTGTAGTGTGTGTTGGTCTACCTGTCCGTGCTGGAACTTCCACACGTTATCAAGTTGTTGTCTTGGAAATCCGAGACACATTAAAAAACCATTTCCCTTTTATAACAACTAAAATACAACTTGTTTAATTTTTGCTTCTTTTTTTTAATTTATTTATTTATTTATTTTTTTTTTTTTTTGAGTTTTTTTCCAGCGTTTACTTGAGCGATAGTTACGAATTGAACTGTCCCCTAAATTTACCGTATCGATTTTAAGAACCTTACTTTACAATTTAAAATACAAATCAAATACGAGATGCGTTCGAGAATGTAAAATAGTATTTAAATAAAAAGCCGAGGTGCGTCCTACTGGGCTAACTACAACTTAAACGATAAAAACTTAAAGCTTGAACTTTAATGGTAAAACTTGCATTGGAACTAAATGAGGTCTCAAAATAAGATATTATAGAGACATGGTGACGCTCAAACCAATGATTTACCTAATACAAGTATTGAAATTTAAACATATTTTATACATCGCATGAGAGAGGAACTTTTAAAAAATGACGATGTCCAAAAGTAAATAAATTCAATTAAAAAAGATTAAAATATAGAATAATCGTTAGGCTACCACACACAACGATGAACTTAGTTCTTGAACGCCTCTCGTATAACAGACTTGTTCTAAAAATCTTATAAATTCAAAACAAAATAAAAAGGTAAACGTGTTGGTCAATTTTGTAAAATTTTAGATATGGCGTGAAATACATTAATTATAGGCAAACATTTTAGTAATTTTTTTCTTGACGTTTATGAAATAAAAGGTAAATATGCCAATACATGTTGATAGAATATTTTTAAAAATTGTTTAGATATGTTTTTTTTTTTTTTTAAAAACAAATAAAGATATCCCAATGAACAAACCATCTGGAAGTTCGGTCTGCTATGAGAATTAGGAAGCTAAAGTTACAGCACTTAAAAACTATTGAGTTAAGAAAAAATGTACATTTTCCTCTTGAAAATCTTCCGCCACAAAATATCGCTTTTTACTAAACTATGTAATTAGGAAATTTTCTATGAACTATTTTATTCCGTAGAGTTTATTTGGCATTTTAAAATAATAATAAATGACTAGAATGAATAAAATTGTGTATTGGTCCGTGGTTTATGGTTAGCTTTAAACATTTAGAATCTACAATATCTTAGGATGCTTGCGTAGTAATCCCACAAACAGTAGCTTTGTAGTTCTCGAAAAGAAAATTTTTAAACATTTTCCATAAAAATATTTCTATGTTAAACTTTGAACCCCTCTTGGGGCCCCAGTATTAATCCGGTGGTCACAGCTTTATTGATTTAGAATCTGCATTATTTAAGGATGCATGCATAGTAATCTGACAAATTGAAGCACTGTAGTTCTTGAGAAGAATAATTTTTTTAAAAAAATTCTATATATGATAAACAATTTTTGTCCGGGGGCCACGATATTTTCACTATATATACAAGTTTTCGTGCAAACATTGGCAATTCTGGTGCAGTAGTTCTTGAGCAGAAGATTTTTAAACATTTTTTTTCTCTGTATTTCTATGTTAAACTTTGAACCCCGCCTTGGGCTCCTGTTTTGGTCCGGGGGTCACAATTTTTACAATTTAGAATCTTCACTATATATACAAGCCTTTGTGTAAATATTGGCATTTCTGGTGCAGTGGTTCCTGAGAACTAGATTTTTAAAACATTTTTCCTACGTATTTCTATGTTAAACTTTGAACCCTGCCCGGGGCCCCAGTTTTGGTCCGAGAGACATAATTTTTACTATTTAGAATCTTCAATATATATACGAGCTTTTGTATAAATATTTGCATTTCTGGTGCAGTGGTTCCTGAGAACTAGATTTTTAAAACATTTTTCCTACGTATTTCTATGTTAAACTTTGAACCCTGCCCGGGGCCCCAGTCTTGGTCCGAGAGACACGATTTTTACAATTTAGAATCTTCACTATATATACGAGTTTTGTATAAATATTTGCATTTCTGGTGCAGTGGTTCTTGAGAAGATGATTTTTAAAACATTTTTCCAATGTATTTCTATGATAAATTTTGAACCCCGCCTGGGGCCCCGGTGTTGATCCGAGAGTCACAATTTTACAATTTAGAATCTCCACTATATATACAAGCTTTTGTGTAAATATTGTCATTTCTGATGCAGTGGATCTTGAGAAGAAGATTTTTAAACATTTTTCCTACATATTCCTATTTTAAACTTTTTAAAAGTGTTGCACCTTTTTTTTTAACAATTTAGAATCCCCTTCCCATAAGAATGGTTTGTACCAAGTTTGGTTAAATTTTGCCCAGTGATTTTAGAGAAGAAGTCAAAAATGAGAAAAGTTTACAGACGGAC
>WFKH01003881.1:1705584-1716839 GCA_016163765.1 Magallana hongkongensis | reverse complement strand
TGGGTGATGAAAGCGATCGACATGATGTAGCAGAAAAAGAGGTGACACGCAAAACAAGGATAAGAATGCCAAGCAAATAAGTTAAATCTGATAAACTTTACTAACATGTCCAATTCAGAATTCATTTAAACAAAATATCCAATTCAAAATTCATTTAAACATGTTTCTCTCTAATCCACCTAAAATGTTTGTGTGAGGTTTTTTTCAATTGCAAAAAGCATATTTGTTTTTATCTTATATCTGTTTTAGGTCATAATGAAAATGCCTCGTATTATGTTAAAGCTTTTGTCTCTAGTATTCGTAGCTTTATTCCTTATTCTCTAAGAACATGTCAAAGATAAGTTCTCTTCCGACCGCTCATTCAAGTTAGTGTTGTTTTTGTTTGTACATTTTAAGGAATTGTAATAAAATGTCCCATCAAACCATGACCAACTTTTAACATGTTTAAAAAGTAACGTTGATTCTTGTGTAAATACAGAAAAAATATCTTATCTTTCCATTTTCTTTTTTAAAAAAGTGTTCTCGCTAACATGCTCCTTACCTTAGTTTATTTGTTTCACTTTCGGTTTGATTTCCACTAATGTCATGTCAGAAGCTATTACAAACGTTCAAATATCGATTGAGGATATGCTCCGGTGATCATATATCAATATTGGGCAGGGTGTCTACAATTATGACGTGTTAAGGAATGTTTATACATATACTATTCTTAAGCCTTAACCAGTTTAATAGAGGAAAGCTAAATACAGTGTGCAGAACGAAGACTAATTTATGAAAATGCTTCATTCTGAAATTGGTTTGACTAGGACATACATTTGTAATATATCAGTTGCCTTTTTGGACCCAACAAAGTCAGTTTGAAATTAAACGCAAATGTGTTAATATCATGAACAGATAACGGTGCTGCAAAATCTTCTTAGTAATCATATTTTGATGAATTAAATAATGAACTAAATAATATCAAGTAAGATATTTGTTTACAACGTAATTTAAGGTTATCTTAACTAAACAAGATCTACGTACATATGTATCCATCTTCGAACGAGGTCTTGGTATGAAATCTAGTTTTGTTTGCAAATGTTTTAACATGTATCAACGCTTTTGGAGAATTATACCTCAAAAGTGCTTCATTATGTTTGTTTCTACCAATGATAAGACGTTTCCTTGTCAAGCTTTTTCCAAATTGTCATATTTTCAACACCTTGGTTTTTTGGGGGTTTTTTGTTGTTTTTTTAAACAAGCAACATTATTTCCAGTATTAATTTTTGCATTTTATTTAATATCACTGTCAAAGAAAGAAATTGATGGTGTTAAGGTTGAATATGCTACAACAATTTGTTTGCGGATCAATAATGAATCAATTTTCAGATATCGTAACATGCTTAGAAAATTTAAAGTTTATATCTTTGTTTCATTTTAAGAGGAATTGAACTGCCTAGTTTGTATGGAATGGCTATGGGGGTATTCACTGTATCACGAAGGGATATGTAACAATTTAAATAATTTTAATCTTGTAAAATATTGCTAGATAATAATGAAATTTAGATGAAAATTGGTTTTCAAACCTTGACCAAACAAATGAGCCTGTCTTAAAGCTTCTATAGCGAGTATTTATGTTGTTCTGCAGAGTTCTCTCTATCGTAATTCTTTACCGGAAATACATCGGATCGTGGGATTGCAATGGCATCCGACACTATATCAACAGTTTTCCTCACTGCGTTGCTAAAGAAAACTTCTTCGACATCTTCGTCGACATAGTCGCAAATCTTGTCAATCTTCGTAACAAACACTAAAAGAGAAACATCTACAATTATAAAATTCATTAATACAAATTATTTATACAAAGGAAAATATACTGTAAAATGTTCTTGTCACAGCATGGTGGCAAACGAGTACTATCTATATAGTTTCAGATTTGAAGGGCTTTTGGAAATAAAGCTTACACAGGTAAAATGCATTGTATGTATAATATGTTCTAATGTGCATATTGAAACATGTGAGATACATTGAAGTTGAACACATACAAATCTAAACGTTCGATAAACAAGCGTTTGAATACAAGTGATACAAACAATTAGAATATTTGTACTGTAAGGTTGAGAATATGTCTTGTTTTTCAAACATTTGTTTCCTCTCAAGTTTAAAATGTGCTTAACATATGCCATTAAAATGAAAGTTTTAAATATTGTTCTCATCTTTTTTTATCTCGAGTAGATGTCTATGAATAGCAATATTTTTTTATCCTTTGAATTTTGTTTTGAATTTTTATCATCTTTTTTTTTATCTTGAGTAGATGTCTGGGAGGCATGTTCCAAATATTTGAAATCAAAACATATTTAAAAACAAATGTTTAACTTTTCTTTTGCACACCAGAACCACACTCCTTTTTGACATGAACAGTTAAATTACATGAATTCTCTCTCTCTCTCTCTCTCTCTCTCTCTCTCTCTCTCTCTCTCTCTCTCTCATATTTATTCTATACTTTTTTCGTTGTCTGACCTCTCGAGATAAGCATCTCCTTTATATCCTTTAGCTTCTTAATAATCCCGTCTGGCATCACCTCAACATTGCTGCCGTCGATCACAAAGACTACGGTGTGAGTCATTTCTTTGATCGTGGGTTCTTTTATAAATTCAGGGGTATCCTTGGTGGCACGAGCCGCAGGATTGAACTACTAAATACTTTTTATTATTAACCTCAACGTTAGAGGTTAAAAGGCATCATCTTTGTAATAAAATATTGGGAAAAGAATCTGTTTTTCAATAGACGAATTGTAATTGTATACAATCGGCCTCTTTTATAACATCATGAATTTGAATTATAAAGGTATAATTCTGAAAAACATCTGCAAAATACAAGATCAGTCTCATCTTTCCACACGGAGTTCACTGTGTTGACGACACTAGATTTCCCCGCGCCGACCTGACCAACGAGGAGAATGTTTACTTTCGAAACATTCAATTCTTCATTCGGTTGAAATGATCTGATGAATTCTTTCAGACTGTCAAGAGTCTGGAAGTTTTAAAACTTTGTCGTTAGTATTATTGTTAGCTCTGATTATGAGAAATTCATCTAACACTTTCTCAAGTACAATTTTCAACTATCCTGTGTATAATTATATGAACATAAACATATGTCAAAATCATACTCGAGCAGACTTGCTCTCTGTACTTCCAAAGCCAAATAGGAACAAAAAACGACAGAATTTTCATTTGATTCCAATATTGCGGGAATTAGCCAATTTGAGTGACGTCATAGATAAACAGCTATTGGACAATGATGAATAATATTAATTAACTTGTGATAGACATCCTCTGTAAAAATTTTTATGAAGATTTGAATTTGATACAATGCTATTTTAAAATTTGTTATAATGGTAGGTTGGCAGATATATGACTATATCAAATGTAGTCCTTTAAATGTAACGTCAATCGAATAAATGTGCTTTGCTGCGCGTCATAGCTGTGTTTTACAAAAGATATGTTATACAAAAACGATGAATTTATTTAGTCAACCAAACGAGGCGTTACAACCAAATAAAATATTTTTTTATCTAGAAAGTAATGTGACAAAAACTTGCAAAGACATAGAATACCTTTGATTCCCAGACTGGTGGTTTTCGCCAGGGCTCGGCAGGGCCATCTAACGGAAAGAAAGAAAGAAAGAAAGAAAAGAAAGAAAGAAAGAAAGAAAGAAAGAAAGAAAGAAAGAAAGAAAGAAAGAAAGAAAGATAGATAGATAATGAGAATGATTATGATTACGTAGCACATAAGCGCTGTTTCTATCAATGAATATATGCATCCCACGGAGAATCATCCACTTTTTCTTACTTTTAAAATCTATATATCAAACAAAAAGACATGCTAGTCTTTCCAAACAAACAATCATTGCTCAAATATGAAAATGAATTTTTTTTTAATTTGAATTTTTAATTCCTTATCAGCATTTTGAACTCAATAAAGTAACAACACTTTACAATTTCATTTACAATGTCTAGATGCACAGTCATAACATTAAATGCAAATTTCAAATAGAAATCAGTTGCAAAAAAATCAATTTTGAAATATAGTTTAAAGATAGGTTTTAATTTTCATTAACCTTAAATGGCAATATTTTTTTATCCTTTGTTTGAATTTTGGAAGCAACAGATATCATTTCAAATAGCACACAATGCTGCAAACGCCTTTAAATTGGTCCTAAATAAATGCTTAAATTCCGAGGTCATACAGCAACAGTTGTGTCTATTTTTAATATCACAATGATAAATTCTGAAGTAAAAGTTTTAGTATTTAAAATAGAAATTATTTAGTATAACCTTTGATGAAAAAATAAATTGTATATATTTACAAATCGAAATTTATTTTTTTTTTAAAGTACACTAAAAAGATTTCACCTTTCAACAGGTAAACTTCTAGGTCTGTCACGTTGTTATGACCGTTAGCAATCGATTGGGCATTCGCACTTCCAGTAGTGGCCGCCGTTAAATAGACCCGCGGATTTCATTTCATAATGATTTGAGGGTTTTTGAATGACACCCTCAAGTGAATATAAGTTGTCAAATGTTTGTCCATAGTTTGCGTCAAAAACATGGCACAATTTTCCCGTCATCAATGGAAAAATATTAGGCTGCCATATCAGGCACGTGACATCTATTTTTTTTAAGTGGGGGGGGGGGGGGAGACTCTTACTCTTCCAAAAAATCTTGACAAGCAAAACAAAAAAAATCAAAGTACTGAAAGTACTGAAAAGCGCTAAGCCGGGAAGAAAGTGTTTTAAAAACATATCGATTGATATGAAAAAACATGTAAAGAATCATATTCTTCGGTATTGAAAAAATGCACTTACTCAGGATTCTGAAATGATGTAGAATTTGGATATGCCTCAGTTAATTTAGAATGCATAATTTTTAAAATCATTATGATTAATGCATGCTGTCGTGTTACAGTGAAAACAAAATGCTGATGACGTTCTAAAAACCATGATAAAAGCATTTCGCAATAAATGTAAGTGTATCTTTATTTTTGAAGCATAGAATGGTTTATCCATTTGACTGTAAAGTCAAATTTTCCAATTTACAATATAACAATCTGCCTTGAAGCATGTTTTAAAAGATAATGCTTGATTTTAAAATTTTGGCAATTTCTGGAAATCGGTCTAGCATTTGTAGTAATTTTATAATGATATTGCTTCTTAGTTTTACACAGATTTAGCTACTGTTTATCAGAGCTACACAGTGCATGATTCTTGTAAAGAAAATAAAGTAAAATAAGAATGTCGCCAATAACAACGATCAAATGATGATTAATACTTATTTATGTTTATTTGCTAATTTCTATCATTTCTTTGTTTTTACATATGACAACTTGCAAACCAAAAAAATGAACACTAAAAAATCGGTGTCATAGTACGATACCAACATAATTGCAAAATAAAAAGCCAAAATGTTTTGACAAAAGTAAGATGATACTAATCGCATTACAGATCGTCCTTGCAGGGAATGCTACTTATTCTTCAATTTCCAGCCTTCTTTTACAATACACCATGCAAAGACCCCTAATGTATTAACATTACCGGATGTTAGAATATCAGTCGCTTCTTTTCATTTAGGCATCAACTAGATGGTATCTCTTCTGTGGTATATTTTAGGCTATATCATTGAATTTGATGAAGTCTAGCTCACATCTCATCAGACGTGAAAACTATCGTGTTTTAACAAGTTTTATTAAAAGGATGTTGTCATGGACGCCTATGCAGATGTCACAACAGTATTTCACCGTAGGTTCACGTCAAAACCTATACTCTGTCCCGAGGTTTTGCTTCCACCACTATTCGCTTGATATTTCGATAATAATAAATACCTTTGTGCTCAAACTACGTTCATTCATTAATATGAAAAATGTCCAGATTATCTATTTTGAAACGCTCCCTCTACCGCTTCAGGTTTCAATACACATCCCAAAATAGAAAGTCTACGGGGATTTTATTTTGCATCAGCCATTATTAAGCCCGGATGATAACGTTGAAAAATTGTGCAAGGTGTCCCGAGTACTTCCGAATGGAGAAAAGATGTAAACATTTCCCATTATAAATTTCCGTAAGAAATTTGTTTTCGTTCCTGTAAACTTTTATGAGTGAAAAGGGATAATTTGTCAACGATGATATCTTGGATATTTTCCATTTCATCGATTTCAACTCTACTTCTTTTACAGGTATGTGTATTTTTATTAAAAATCATCGAAAAGTGATGGAAGCAATAACTTGGGACAGACTATAGCTGAAACAAAACCATTCCCGAAATCCCCTTCGAATTTTGGTCTTTTCCTCCTGCGACAGGGGCTACCTTTTTATGAGATGAAAAAAAAATGTTTAAGATGTCTGCCTATTCACGTTTTGTAATAATGCAAGTTAGGTCATTTTTTATGATGTGTGTTGATTTTTATGGGAAAAGGGGGGGATAAGTTCTTGGCTTGTGGTCTTGTGCTTTTCAAGTACACGTGTAACTTCGACGTAAACAAACTCTCGTGCCCTGCTTGATGTACCTGTGTTTTTGCTACTAAATTATAGAAGAAGTGTTGTGTAGGTTCTTACGGAAACCTAAGAAAAATCACGGACAGCACGAAATTATCATGATGATATCAGACTCAAATTCACATAGGAGGCGATTTGGCTGTTTCTTTTATCTAACGTACTGATGTATATTAACAGTAATTTAGTTAATTTAACTTACGTTTTACAATTAATTTATTAATTTGTTAAAAGAAAAATGTAAATATAAACATTAAAATGCTTTCTTTGATGATTCATGCGGGTTATGTATTTTTTCTGCAATGTCGCCATTTTCATATCCCACATGAATCACCAAAGAAAGCATTTTATTGTTTAAATAAATAATATTCAAATCATTGATTCTGGATAATTTTAAAAATACATATCAATGCAAATTGATAGAAATATATTCCTGAAATATTGCATACAGAAAACGAAGCCTAAAATAATGTTAATAAAATGCAGCGCAAATTATCGTGGAAAAGGTGTAAAAAAAAAATTGTATAAAAAATTCTGCATTTTTATATAAAAAATGGTGTTTATAACTGTTACATATTACATCTAGCTTGAAATATTATGGGTAAACGTGGGTATCGTGCCCCATGGCGATATTGAATTTTAATGCAATTTATTGTCTGACACTTAATTTTTGGTCCGGATAGAATTAGAAATAATCATATTTTACATATATATTTTAAATGTTTGGTAGTACGGCGTACGAGAGATTTCAAGACTATGCCGTTTAAAAACAGGAAAAAAAACTTCTCCAGGAAACGACTTCTCAAGCATCCGCCAGTAGGTGGCGGTATATAGGAAACGCGAAAACGAAAGTGGAAGCAGGTTTAGAAATCTGGCGACAAAAAAGCGCTGCAGCTATGCTTAGCGCTTTAAAAAGGGGGGGGGGGTTACTTTACAAAATCCTGAAAATCCTAATCCGGGGGAGGGGGCAAGTATACATTTAACTTCAATATCACTGTTTATTTCCTTATTTTCAATTCAATTTTTTACATGGTCTCATAAAGGTGGGGGGGGGGGACTCCATGTTAATTCAATTTTTTGTATGTAAATTTAAGAAAAATCTTTGCTGCGCCAAAAAGTGGCCTCCCTAATGCTAAGTGCCTGCATTTATTGTTGCTATATAACTGAAACAGAAACGACGATTGGTCTGTACACCAATCCCCAGTACTCCCCCAGCTGTCTGACAGGTACCCCCCGTACACGTTGTTGTCCGTGTTATAGAAGATGCATGGTCACAGTGGGTCCCTTGTTGTCACATATCCCGTAACAGAAAACAACTTGAACAAGAACACTCGCTGTTCTGTAAACCAGCCCCCAGTATTCCGCCAGCTTTCTGACAGGTACCCACGTACACGTTGTTGTCCGTGTTGTAGAAGACGGTATCCGTGGGTCCCTTGTTGTCACACAGATACTGAGGTGATGTTCCGTCTTGGCTAATTTCATACAGAAGTTTAAATTGACATTCTTTTCTAAGCCATGATGATAACTGGAATATATTATCTAGAAAGGATACAAGTCAGCATTATTCAGTGGAAAATATTTGTCATTTCTTTTTGCCTTTCTAAAGCTCGACCTCTGTGGTTTGTTCTAAATTGTTATCATACCTTAGGCTCCCTTTCCTTTACAACGCATTAATTTATAATTTAGATTCCCACCTTAAACAATTAGAAAATAATCCCACCCCACATCACCAAATCAAACACGTTTTAAGATCTCAATTAAACAATTTAAATCATTTTTACGTGCCAACGAATTAATATGAGTATTATTTAAAGATGTATATTATGCCTCAATAATCCTTTACTATAACATCATATATTAAAAAGATCACATATTGTCATATCAATAATTACTCCTCTGTTAATGGTCCTTACCTGTTTCAAATATGTTGTCAGTTCTTCGTAATTCTGCGAAATTTTCGACACCTGCTTTCGTTTTAATCACAACAAATTCTTATACGATACACCGGAATAGTCATATTTCATTGTGAAGTTCAAAGATTAGAAAATCGATTGATTTTATAGAATATGTCATACCATAGAGACAATTTATCTAATTTTTCATTTCAACAATATTGCCATGTAGTTTTTGTTTGGTGATGTCGGGCAGGTTTTATAAGAAATAGTTATTCATTATCTGAACCTACTTACTTAATCTACAACTAAAACATGTACAGATAAAAAAGAAATGTTTATAAAACACTTTTTTAGATCAAGCATAACTTTATTTGACTAAAATGCCCCCCCCCCCTCTCCCACATTATTTTGCATCAGAGACAGTTATGGCTATTTCATTCAATAGGAATTACGATCTTGTTTGTTAATCAGCAATTGCAGAACTTCAGCTGTATTTCAGATATCAACAAATGATAGGAACTAAATTAAATATCCATGTCATGGTCGAACGGTTACTTAATTTGCCACATTAAATTGGCATGGTCACGATCGATTTTATTTTTCTAGTTTAATTGTTTACAATGCTTAAGAAATGCATTTCTAATGATCAACGAAAATTTGAGTATCATCGTAGAGTTCTACGAAAGCAACAGAGCTCACCATTGTTTAAATGTAAACAAGACTGGTGCTCTGTTTTTGTTTACATTGGTTTAATAAACCGGCAAAAGTTCTTTTTCAAGCTGATTTCACTCTCTTCCAATTCGTTTTAAGCATAAATTAATAGTTTCTAGCATTTGTTACATTCATTTTACGTCGAAATTAAAACTAGAATTTTAACTTAAACGTAAACAAAAGCTTTGTTTATATGACAGAGAACTGTGAGCTCTGTATGTCGCTTATATCACGACGAATGACATTCAAATTTTGGTTGACTATCAGAAATGCCTTACTAAAGCATTGTTAACATTAAAAACGGAAACATAATTTTTGACCAAAATCGTGACCATTTTTCTTTAATAAACAGCTTTTGTATATCTTAACAAAACAATCAAAGATTTTCATGATTTGTCAACGCATAAAAAAGGCAAAATACACATCTTGGAAGCAAACTACTGGGACATCTTATCCAAAGGTCTACGATTTAAGGACTCAGCTTTAAACAATAAAACAAACTGAAAATAAATTTTATTATACTTTCAAATCTGATTGGTTTAGACGCAGTTTATAATCCGTTTTTTATCCTCAGCGTTCGCAACACAGTTTGCAACGGGAAACAGAACGAATTGTTACATGCGCGTAAATTATTTGCGTACGATTTGCCGTGAAATTCACGTCAGGCAGTAAAGTTTTCTTTTAAATATAGACATTCAGTATAAAAAAAAAATGAATAGTGTCTGTATCGCGCCGGTTGACAATGGTTTTATCGGGGATGTCAATTTTAACTGTTACCCTCCCAAACAGGCACTATTTAAATAATGATAAACAGCAAACGTAGGTTACTGTGACTCAAGTGACTAAACATTTATTGTTGTTGTTGTAAGATACACCCACTAAAAGGTTTGTTAAACCTAAGCCTGACAAAATCAACGACATAGATTTGACTTTGAATAACTACAGTAAAACTCGGTTTTAGCGAAGTCCTAGGGACCGATGGATTTACTTCGTTATATCCGTAATTCGTTATATACATATAACGAATTCGTAATAATAGCTATATAATAGCGAATTCACAATATACATGTTTCCTTTCACCAGACTACAATTTTTGCTAACTGAGACTTAGACTGAAAATACATTCTTTTGATACCTTTAATAATCGGATTGTGAATTGAAGAATTTGTGTGAAAATAAAATCATTCAAACTATTATGTTAAATGGTAGTGCAAACTTTTTAAACTGTAAAGAAATTCGTCATAAAAGTGTTAAATTTCGTTATTATTCACCTCTACTGGACTCAAAATCAGATCGCTATATCCGTTAATTCGTTATATCCGAATTCGTTATAACCGTAAAATTTTGCAACGATTTGTTAAAAATTTTACCGGGGACTCAAAAAAAATTTGCTATATCCGAGATTTCGCTATAACCGTGTTCGTACTGAACGAGTTTTACTGTATATGTACAATATACCCAAAATATGTGTTTTGGATTGACACATCTTGACGCCATTTGAACTTGTTTAATTATACAGGTAAGTGTTTGAAATGAATATGTTAAAGAAATTTCAAGCGATATTATAATATTCAAGATGAAGGTTATAGTAACCCACTTTTAACTTGATACTCTTATTATGCAAGGTTGCAAAATCAACAAACTAACAAGATTTTAATTGTTCTATTCGTTTTGTATCAAAATTATTTACTTGAAATGCAAATGAGAGAATTAGCAATAAAAAGCTATAAAATTGAGAGACAATGATAATGTAATCTGATATTTCTTTGTAATATTCTGAGATCCCAAGATGCATGAATTCAAGTCCTCATCTTTCTCAAGAAATTTATCTTAAAACTTTCTGACAATGAATATCTTCAAAATTAAAACAACATCAGGTCATTATGATCCTCTTCCGGGTCATTACACCTTCAAGTCGTCAGATACACTTCACAAAAGTATGATAAAGCCCTTAGAATTGAAAATCTTAAAGTTTTAATGTCTTCTTGGGTCATTATTGAGCTCTTGAACAATTTTATCTAGTGGTTTTTCATCAAGATTTTACATCAATTACTACTTTTACCTATATTTTCCATGTTGAATTTTGAATCACAAATGGGCGATAGTTTGGGTCAAAGGATATGA
>WFKH01003881.1:1639481-1651704 GCA_016163765.1 Magallana hongkongensis | reverse complement strand
AGGATATGAGACGTTTACATATAGGTGGACAGACGCAAAATCATAAACAAGTATTCCGTTTAAAGGAATGATCGGCAATAATGATATATTGATAGCTAGAAGCAATCAACATGATCAGTTTGATGTAAAATAATTTAAAAAAGTACTGTATTTTTACAAAATATAGAATATTTTGAATCTGTACACCATATTTCATTATTATAAACCGTCAACAAATTTAATTTTGAAATAAATTTGGGAAAAGCCGTTCGTAAACTCCTTGTCTAATTTTATATTTTTAACGTAATTATTAAATGTTAGTGTATCTTCTTCAGAATACTGAGAAGGGCTCTTCAAAGAGCATTAACACGTATACAAAGAAAGAGTTGTATTAAAATAATTTAATGCGACTGAAAAACATTGAATGCCATCATAACTTGCTATTGAGGTCGCATTATAACGTAACCTTGTTTATAAATCAAGCCGCCTTCCTAGCTACTATTATGCAACATCAATAGATCGAGGTCAGTTCATGGAGCATCTTCTTATGATTGAGGTCAGTTCATCGAGGTCAACTGCATTACTGAATGAATCTTTCGATCGAAATTCTTACGCGTGGGACAAAATGTGCATTCTTGAATTAACAGGTCGAACTGTATTTTATGTATGTTTGCATCTCTTAAGGTAAATGAATTGAAATAAAACCGAGTAAAATGTTATATAAATACTAAACCAAACTTCAAGTTTTTATAAGAACTACTTATGCAAGCGGAATGTGTGCGCACGTGGAAGCATTTGCCGGATGCCTCATATGGACACAACAGTGATCGGCCGAAGCCGATCACAAAAATCTATTAACTCTTTAGTGGGGGGTGGGGGGTGGTATGACAATTCGGTAATGCACATGTAATCATATTTCAAAAAGGAATAACCATAACGATTTAAGCTACATTTTGTAATTTTTGATGTCTCAAATATTTATCTTAGGGAATTATAGTGCTTAATATGAATGCTCTTTCTAGATTTACAAGCAAGATACATAGTTAAACATTCTTAGTTTTTTAACAACGCTCGATACTTATTTTTGCGTAAGTATGTGTTACATTGGTAAAATTGACAATTAAAATTTATTTTTATGTTGATTTAGTTATTAATGAACACAATTAAACAGTTTATCTTGTTTGTAAATAATAACTGTAAAAAGTTCTCAAAAAGAGTCTTTGTTCCTTTAATTTCTTTAGCTACTGTGCCCTAGTTCACATACACGTGCATATTGGTTTTTGAAAATTATTCTTAAAAAATATTTCAAACATTTCAAAACAATAATCAATACAAAACCAATAAAAGGATTTTTTTTTTCTAGCCAGTGAATCTGTAACATTGGCGTCATTAAACGACAATATAATGAATATACTGTTTTTACAGAGCTTTAGATATCAATTAAGAACAATAACAAAATCAGTAAATTGTCTTTTACGCCTCTTTAAAAAAAAGTCGCCCTCAATGTACAATGAAATGATTTTGACTACCCTTGCCATATTTATATGAAAAACGAAATCAAATTAATCTTTGGTTCGAACGTTCTTCCCTTCCGCTGCCATTTTGTCAAGTTGTTCATCCATGTAATCATCGGCAAAGTCCAGGCATCGCTGCAGAGCTTCCATTAACAAAATGTCCAGTGAAGTCTTTAGCTTTGTCTCGCTCTCGTAATTTTTCACCGGAAGCACGTGGGCACGTGGAAGACCCATTACGTCTGCTACTTTCTCCAGGGCGTCACAGACAGCGGTACTCGTGAACGTGTTTTTAACATCATCATTTACATCTGGGCATATTTTGTCAAGTTTGGTCAAGAAGACGACCTGTGGTAACCCTACATAGAAAGTTAAAAATCTGGCTTAAGGTGGCTTGACACACCGAAATGTTATTAGTTAGATCAATAAGGTTTTGTATTTTTTAATTTATACAATCTATTACCTCTATGGTTCATTCTGACTTGTAGATCTTTCATCTGTTTTAGGACTTTGTCCGACATAACATCAACAGTGCTGCCATCTATGACAAATGCCACGCAGTGAATTTTGTCTTTCAGATTTGGGTCTTTGATATACCCAGGGGTATCCGGTGTGAAAGGAACCAAAGGGTTAAACTACAACAAATAGCAGATAATGCCCGAAAAGGCTACCTAAGACTCTAGTGTTTAACATGCGAAATAAATAATGGGGGTTGATTACAAGATATAAAATATACACTAGCATTTGTTTTTTGGAAAATAATGTAAAGACCACATTTTATTGTCTGTAGGAAATTATTATTCACCTGGTACCGGTCAGGAATATTTCCATCCAAAATAAATGAAATTTCCTGAGCATCAAGTGCAAATTCGTCCTCAAATCCACGAGTGTCACACAGGCGAAAGTTAAGAAACTTTCCTTTGAAAAAATCCTTCACTTTGTATTGTCGATACTGATAACAAAAAGTAGTTTTTGTAGCAATATGTACTAATGGCGTTCAAACTTATTGTTTTTTTACATAAGTGGAAACTGGTAAATTTTTCTATGATTGTTTTGTGGTTCAATTTAACATAAGCATATTAATAGATCAACTCGATCTATCTGCATATTGGTTTGAACATTTTGTTGTTACATTGTTTTATTTTACTAGTCTTTTCTCTCTCTCTCTCTCTCTCTCTCTCTCTCTCTCTCTCTATCTCTCACCATTGTTGTCACACTGTGTTCGAAGCTCCCACTACAAGCTTTGCTGGTAATTTTCCCCCGAAAAATGGAGTTGACAGAGTTAAAGAAGCTGGATTTTCCTGCGCCTATCTGACCAATCAAAAGGATGTTTGCTGCAGTTACATTTGTTTCCGTCATAGGTTTGTAGTCAAGCAAGGAATCCTTTAGTGCTTGCATTGTCTAAAAGCAAAATTCATATCAATTGAGTGATTAGCATACTCATTATTAGACCATCTTTAAAAAACCATAAAGATCATATTTTTTAGTGTGGGTTTGAATTGTATCTATATTAATTGTTCTTTAATAATCCTCCAATCAGTTTTTTTAAAGCACAAATGTTATCGAAACACCGTATTCTAATATTTCATTATTTTTAAAGATAATAATTATTTTATATCTATGCAAGTCATAACATTTTTTTCTTTCTATGAATCATTAGTCTCAAAAAGTCTCCTATTACCTTAATGTTTAACAAGAGGTATTATGAATAAATTTGGATTTTTTCCGACCAAATTCGTAAAGGACAGCATTTGCGATTGAAAACTTAATTATAATAATTGACCGCATTCTTACGGGTTGTAATGTATTATAACTATACGATGTTATAGAATATTTTAGGTATAAAAACCAAGCGTACATACTTCATTTGTCCATCCATCGTGTTCTCTCCATGGTTTGTCTAGATCTGGAACTCTCTGACCAGGCCCATCTTCATATATATATTAAATATTGTGTAAGATAAAGTTTAAAAGTGATTTCACCTTATTGTTAAGTGTCTTTTCATTAGAGTAGTTCTATCATTATTATATTTTTTGGAAAAGTTGATAAATATTTAATAAATGACTGAATCAAATATATGAAATTAAGTTGTCTGGTCTTTACAATCTGAAAATTATATTTGAAGTATGACATTGAATTGAGATTTTTAAACATTTTTTGTTTAGAAGAATTTATAATTGTAAGAATCATTCTAACCTATAACTCTGTAAACCTCCAAGTCTGTGACTTGTAGACTGTTGTTTGTTATTGTGTTTACGTTCTGTCCGTTCAGATTGTAGCTGTTTCCAAGACTTAAGCCACCGTTGAGAGAAAACTCCTTCCCTGATCTGGTTATTGTTCCGCTGAATGTGTAAATATCATGTCCGCCCCCAAAGGTTGGACCTTGATTACTGTGACCATATCCAGCATACGTTGCATTGTTCACTGGAAACTTCAATGGATCGGAAGACCCGTTATACTGCAGCCGGAATAGAAAGGCGTTCGGGTCTTTTATGTAACCCCCACTAGAGTTCCAGCTCTGTGACAGGTAACCACCGTAGATCGTTTTGTTTGTGTTGTACAGGACTGTTACTGTGGCGCCCTGACCGTCACACTTCTGGTGAAATGTCTGGGCCGAACATCCGTCCCTGCTGATCTTGTATAACAACTGAAGGTGACAGGTCTTACCGATCCACGTGACCAGCTGCTCCCTGTAAGATTTCTGAAGAAGCTTCGGCATAGTTTGTGTGTTTTTCTAAAGTAAGTTGATCTTTGAAAATAAATAAAAATGTACATGAAAAGGTCAAAGTCTTTTAAATAATTAATGAAAAGAGAAACAAAAATAGACAAGCATTGGTCATAAGTCGAAACAAGAGGCCCAGGGGCCACATCGCTCACCTGAGGAACAATAGCCTTAACTCTAATCAATTTAGCATTACAGTATCATAATCAAAATATCTTGACATCTAAGTACAGTAGATATTGCTCAAAAAATTTAAAATATCTGCCGATTTTTATCCACATATTTTTATGGTAAATACTAAGCCCCTTTTGTTGTTGTACCTGTAAGATTTTTCTCTATTCCTATATAACCCCCCCCCCCCTCTTTGTGGCCCCACTTTTCTCTAGGGAATCATGGTTTCATCATCAAACTTCATCAAACTTTAATCTGCACAACCCGTGCTTGCACACAAGATACTGCTTTTTGGACTGAAAACTTTCCGAGAATATTTTTAAAGATTTTCTCTATATATGTAAAAATTCATCTCCCCATTGTGGCCCCGCCCTACCCCCGGGGACCATGATTTAAACAAACTTAAATCTACATTATCCGAGGATGCCTCCACACAAGTTTGAGCTTTTCTGGCCAAATAGTTTTTTAGAAGAAGATTTTTCAAAGATTTTCTCTATATATTCCTATGTAAAAATTCATCCCCAATTGTGGCCCCACCCTACCCCTGGGGACCTTGATTTAAACAAACTTGAAACTCCACTATCTGTGGATGCTTCCACTCCAATTTGAGCATTTTTGGACTAATAGTTTTTGAGAAGAAGATTTTTAAAGATTTTCTATATATATTCCTATGTGAAAATTCATCCCCCACTGTGGCCCCACCCTACCCCTGGGGACCATGATTTAACTAAAATTGAATCTACACTATCTGAGGATGCTTCCACTCCAATTTGAGCTTTCCTGACCTAATAGCTTTTGAGAAAAAGATTTTTTAAAGACTTTTTCTATATATTCCTATGTAAAAATTCACCCCCCATTGTGGCCCCATCCTACCCCCGGGGACCATGATTTTAACAAACTTGAATCTACACTATATGTGGATGCTTCCACTCCAATTTGAGCTTTTTTGGACTAATAGTTTTTGAGAAGAAGATTTTTAAAGATTTTTTCTCTATATATTCCTATGTAAAAATTCATCCCCCATTGTGACCCCACCCTACCCCCAGGGTCCATGATTTAAACAAACTTGAATCTACACTATCTGAGGATGCTTCCGCTCCAATTTTAACTTTTCTGGTCTAATAGTTTTTGAGAAGAAGATTTTTAAAGATTTTCTCTATAAATTCATATGTAAAAATTCATCCCCCATTGTGGCCCCACCCTACCCCCGGGGACCTTGATTTAAACAAACTTGAATCTACACTATCTGAGGATGCTTTCACTCCAATTTGAACTTTTCTGGCCTAATAGTTTTTGAGAAGAAGATTTTGAGAAGAAGATTTTTAAAGATTTTCTATATAAATTCCTATGTAAAAAATTCATCCCCCCATTGTGGCCCCACCCTACCCCCGGGGACCATGATTTAAACAAACTTGAATTTACACTATCTGAGGATGCTTCCACTCCAATTTGAGCTTTTTTTTGGCCTAATAGGTTTTGAGAAGAAGATTTTTAAAGATTTTCTCGAAATATTCCTATGTAAAAATTCATCCCCCATTGTGGCCCCACCCTACCCCCGGGGACCATGATTTAAACAAACTTGAATCTACACTATCTGAGGATGCTTTCACTCCAATTTGAACTTTTCTGGCCTAATAGTTTTTGAGAAGAAGATTTTTAAAAATTTTCTCTATATATTACTATGTAAAAATTCATCCCCCTATTGTGGCCCCACCCTACCCCCGGGGACCATGATTTAAACAAATTTGAATCTACACTACCTAAGGATGCTTCCATACAAGTGTCAGCTTTTCTGGCCTTATAGTTTTTGAGAAGAAGATTTTTGAAAAATACCTACAAATTTTCAATAATTCTAAATTATCTCCCCTTTAAAGAGGGTGTGGTCCTTCATTTGAACAAACTTGAATCCCCTTCACTCAGTGATGCTTTGTGCCAAGTTTGGTTGAAATCTGCCCAGTGGTTCTGGAGAAGAAGATGAAATGTGGAAAGTTTACAACGCCAACAACGCCAACGACGACAGACAACGGACAAATTTTGATCAGAAAAGCTCACTTGAGCTTTCAGCTCAGGTGAGCTAAAAAGAAGTATGTAAGTGAAAAGGAGTCTGCACTAAACGACGTATGAAATTAGCGACAAAATCAATAACATGTGGCCAACAGGCCTTGACGGTCACCTGAGTACATTATATGGAATTGTTAGGGAGTCTCATGTTTCCATTTTAAGCTTTATTTTGGGGTCTAAACCTTAGCACGAGACTCGTCTGACTGTTACCCATGCTTTTATTATTTGATGTTCATAACAAGAGGCCCATGGGCCACATCGCTCACCTGAGTAACAATGGCTTTATATGGGCGTTCATAAGATATATGGCCCTTTGGTAAAATTATTTATGCATACACTTAACCTTTCACATATGTACCTTTATGCAATACAATTTTTACCGAAAATAAGAAAATCCTATGCAAGATATATAACTAAATTTTCGGCAGGGGTACAATGTTAACTTCCAATTCATTTTGTTTTAGTTATGCCCCCCCCCCACCACCCGCCCCTACACACACTTTATAAAGTCATCAAAATATATGACATCATAAAGGTGTATTTTCCTCCTCAACTTCTTACTAATCATTGTATTTTATTTTAAAAAATCCTATATGTGAAAGAAGAAAATTGTACTTCAATGCACTGAAGTCCTCAAATTAAAAACATTCAAAAATTTAATTGGTCTTCCCCATTACAAACGACTGGCGTGAACGTTTTAAAACTTTACTCGATGAATACACTTATAAAATGTTGTCATATGATATGTGTAAGAGATATTCTTATCAATGTATTGACAGGCATATCACTTTATTGTACTAAGGCCCACCCATTAATTTCATCTTTATTTAAAAACAACAAATGGCTACAAACCAAAGATGATTTTCCGCTGTAATATTAACCTAAGAACAGCGATAATGCTTTTAATTATCCCCATAACAATATTGTGTCAGAACTATGGACATGATTTCTGATATAAAGACGTCGTTTTCATTTACTCATGTCGGAAAAACTATCAAAATTGGTGTTGATCTCATACTATTCATTGTATAAAGAAGGGGTGCAAAATGTAGTTACAGCAGATTATCCTATTAATTGTTCTATACGAAGATTTAATATTTAACAAGCCATTTCTAATAATCAACCAAAATTTTAGCGTCAATCGTAGAATTATAAGCAAAATATTGAGCTCACAACTCTGCTAGGTTTGAGTCATGTTTTTGTTCACATGAGTTTACTACATTCAAATTAAGATTTTTAAACTTGGTATTTCCTTTTCAGCATTCAAAATGTAAACGAACAAAAGCAAGGCCTCGGCTGTGTGCAAACATAGAATTGTAAGCAAAGTTCTGTATATTGCTTATAATTCGAAACTTGACAATCAAATATGGTAAGTAAATAGAAAATTTTAATCAATTAAAACAAAGTAAAAATGCACCAAAACAAAGAGCACAATTTTTTTTTTATGAATCATATATGTACCAACATGCAGAGACATACGTAACAATTACTTATGTCTCTGCTACATGTACATACATTTTGTATTTCCATCAGCGAAATTAATCTCTGTTTTGACTGAATAGACTCGAGAAAATACTAACAACTAACAAAACACATTGCAGTAATCAACCATTACGCAAAGATCATACCGTATTACCAATAGAATTTGTATTTTAGTTGTTAATGTACGGTACCCGTTAATGCATCTTATTCTGTGCAAGTAAACAGTCAGCTGTCTTACTTACCGATGTCTATGTTTGATTGATACCTAAAAATTACAAAATACAGGCGATAGTTCCCAAGTTACAAAGCGTAATTCATGAAAATAAAACAAAAATCAAAACAAGCTAAAACCACTGTCAAAGGTGAAAATGTCAACGCATTGGAATATTCAATCTCAATTTACTTTACAAAATCGGCATTAATGTATCTTGCATGTTTCGAAGATTCCCTTCGCACGCAAACTGTTCTACAACAACCAAATTCATCTTTGTCAGATTAACCCGTTTATCATATGTTCAACATGGCCGCTTCAAAGAGGTTTTTGAGATATGGAATACCGAACCCGAAGTTATAAACTGATTGAAGCCCACCCCCTTCCCATTATTATTTTCTTAATAACTCAAATTCGGAAAAAGACTGACTCTTAATTTTTGCAATTTATATTTTCCTTTCTATAATGATGATTTATACTAAATTACGTTGAATTTGACTCAGAAGTTCTTGAGAAGAAGATTTTTTAAAACGCACCCCTTTCTTTTACAGTTTCGACGTTTTCTCCGTTTTGAATGAACACTGGCCTTTCATTTCTACAATTTATATTCACCTTTCCATAGTAATGCTTTGTGCTAGATTTGGTTGAAATTGGCCCACTGGTTTTAGAGAAGAAGTTCAAAATGATAAAAATTTTACAGACGGACGGACGGATAGACGGACGGAAGGACGGACAGACGGACGACGGACAAAATGTGATCAGAATAGCACACTTGAGCTTTCAGCTCAGGTGAGCTAAAAAAAAAGGGGGGATCGCAAGAGTCGGTGGAATCTAGGATTATCTACATGTGTATACCCCTGTTCCTGGGAACAAAAATTGTTAACTATTGGTAAAAAGAGAACTGCAGACCTTTAATGGTCAATCATAAAACACGGGGAAAACACATACTAAATTTAACATGACCAAATGACAATTTACCTTGTAGTTTACAAGATAAAGGTAAAAATCAAAAATGTTAAATTGTTCAAGGACGAGGCACGACCAATGGCAATAGGTTACCCGAGTGACTATGTACATGTACATGTATGTTCATAATATACGGCGATATCTGTCAACCCCAACCTCACCCAAATATAAAAACCCCAACCTGGGCGGTACATTTCGCAATATAAGGAAAGGAAATTATAGACATAATAGGAATGCATTTGGTTTATCTCCCAAGACTGTAGTACAAAAGAAAATATTATAAAATTTTATAAAAATTCACTTATATATTTGTCTTAGAACCAAGGGCTTGAACCAGGGATCATGAATTTCACAATTAATGTAGAGGGTTTTATTGGCATCTTAACTATGCATTCAGTGTATTTCTTCTTGTTATGGAAGTAGAGAAGAGGATTTTCTAAGATTTATTTAATTTCTATATATGGCGATATTGGCCCTGCTCTAACACATCAGCCCCTGTCCAAAGGGCCATGAATTTTACTATTAATGTAGAGGGGTTTTTGGACATCATAAACATGCATTTAGGGTAGGTAAAGAAGAAGATTTTTGAAAATTTGGCCCCGACCATGAAGCCCCGGGGGCGATAAGATTATAAATTTTACAAATCCTTTTCTACACTAAAATGCTTCAAATTAATATCAAAGTATTTAATACATGATGGATATTCAAGTGAAGAAAGTTAAGTCCTTATATGGATCAAATATCTTATGTAATACAAATATTAAAAATTCCAATGAACTTTCTATAAATCATCTGTGTTTTTGTAGCCCTAGACTTCACACCCATAAAACACTAATAAACAGATCAAAGAGACATTGATAACACGAGAATTTCTGCATAAAGGTGATTAGTTAACGAAGGTTTTATAAACAATATCTTGCATGATGAAGTGCAACATATTGATTAAATGTAACATATAAAGTGTTGATTTCGATACACTTCTTATGGTCACAGACTTGTTTACCTTTCCTCTTCAAATATTTCCTGATAACTACAGGAAATCCCAAAATTGATAGTTAAGTTTTTCCGGGAAAAGATCTTTAAATTTTTAGTTTCGTTTTTAATTAAATGCAAACATTTTCTGAAAAGAAATGATTTTGCTTGTGCAAATCTATGGTGTGCCATTTATGTCATTTCTATAACCTACTGTCATACATTCTGACTCGCGTGTGGCCAATGGCGTATTCATGATTCCCTGTCGTGTCCAAGAAGAAAATTGTAAAACGTGAAAAATATTTTTCATCTGCATAACTCGACAAGTGCACTTGTTTAGAAAGGATTATTTGTGGTCTTTGTAATGAGACCTTAAGAAACATGTCGGCATGCTCATTTAACGATTTGTAAACTAAAATATAGCCCAGTCCCCTCTTAAGACACATCTTAGTCCTAGGATAGTTTATTAAAGCTGTCTGAAATTAAATTGCCTTACCGTATTCACATCTGACGACGAAAGGATCCGCCGATTACTGATAAGCTCACTGAGTAATTAAATGATGCGGTAAATTTGAATTTGATACAAATGTTTGATTTAACAATAGTTCCATTAATGTTTATATTTTTTCTTTCTTTTTCTTTTTTTTTTTCTTTTTCTTTTTTTTTTATTTGCTTTTAATGGATTAAATTCATATATCACATAAAAGCAAAACATACTATAACCTACCTGTTAGTTTCCGTAATTGTTTATCCGCGTACAGTAAATCATTACTATTTATTCATTCAATCTTTATTTCCCCCTTAGGGAGATTTCACGTCACATACAATACAAATTACATATAATTAGAAAGCATACAGAGAACCAAAGAATATAGAACTACACGCAAAATTAAGAAAAATGTATAACCAAGTAGAAAAAGGGTTAAGTTATATACATATTTCTAGTTAGCTACATATATATTCAAAGCCATATATTCCTTATAAAAGGCGGTGATTCAACACACAAAGTGAGATATTTTTATCCGTATTCTTCTAATAGTGTAGTTGGCCCTATCTCCCATTGTAAAATGTTATTTAAAGACTCATCATTAAAAAGGTAATTCTTCATATAAATGAACGTCAAAACTTCTAGTAAGGTTGTCGAAGAATGAGTTCCTGATGTAACAAGTCGATATTTCATAGTTTGGCGAGGAATCTGATAAATGGGACTCAATCAAAAGAAAGATTGGTTTCCAAATGCTGATATATTACGCTACACTCTATCTAAGCTGAAGCACACGTCACTATTAAAGTTATACAATATTCTAAAAAATTATTATTCGTACATGTACATTCATAGGTGGAGAGACCCTATAAATTATTAAATCAAATGGCTATGTAGATAATAATAATAATAATAATAACTAGATTGTTCTCGTTGCGAGCAACGAGTGGGTCTTCCGTCCGATTTTTGAATAAATGAGATAAATTTCATCGTTTTAAAGATAAATTTGTGAGTCTACGCAAAAAAAACGAAAAAAAATTTTGCGGCACTCGGGGCTTGAACCCGGGTCGCCTGGGCACTGTCCACGACCATAACGACTGAGCTACTCGGGCTCTCGCTTCAAGACTTT
Organism: Magallana hongkongensis; assembly: GCA_016163765.1. Classification (NCBI taxonomy): domain Eukaryota; kingdom Metazoa; phylum Mollusca; class Bivalvia; order Ostreida; family Ostreidae; genus Magallana; species Magallana hongkongensis. Next base: position 1,640,016 of record WFKH01003881.1, on the reverse strand, counting down.
GACGCTTAATATCTCGAGAATGCGTTGATCGATTTTAAAACAAATTACATATTCTGAATCGGTAAAAAGGTCACTATCAGCTATAAAAAATTCAAATAAAAATATTAAAAAATAAAAAAGTCGAAAAATTAAAATTTTTTAAATTTCCTTCCGATGACGACCGGAAGTGACGGCTGGCATTCTCTTGACCGAGGTGCACCAGAAAATAGCTAGATCTATCATCTCTGAAAATTTCAGCCCTTTATTTTTACTCGTTTTTGAAAAACCTGACAGACAAAATTGACTTTTTAAAATCGCAAACGGGCGATAACTTCCGTCCGGAAGTGAATTTTCAAAAATCGATCAGAAAACATCAACTTCAGATAAAGCCGCATTTATCTTGAAAATTTTAACGAAATCGATTGAGCCATCTCCGAGAAATCGTCTGCACAAAAACGGTAAGAAAAAAAAAGAATAATAATAACAAGAAGAAACCTGAAAAAGAAACAATAGAATAATAGTAGGGTCTTCCGCTGAAGACGGAAGACCCTAATAA
>WFKH01003881.1:1620271-1639381 GCA_016163765.1 Magallana hongkongensis | reverse complement strand
GCTTGAACCCGGGTCGCCTGGGCATATGTCCACGACTCTAACGACTGAGCTACTCGGACTCTCGCTTCAGGACTTTGACCCTTAATATCTCGAGAATGCGTTGATCGATTTTAAAACAAATTACATCTTCTGAATCAGAAAAAGGGTCACTATCAACCCTACAGAAAAATATTTTAACATAAAAAAGTTGAAAAATTCAATTTTTTAAATTTGCTTCCGGTAACAAACGGAAGTGACGGCGGACATTTTCTTGACCGAGGTGCACCAGAAAAACGGTAGATCTATCATCTCTAGAAATTTAATTCCAATATCTTCACTCGTTTTTGAGAAACGTCGCAGACAAAATTGACTTTTAAAAATCGTAAACTGACGATAACTTCCGACCGGAAGTGAATTTCGAAAAACTGTCGCGGCGGTATAAACTTCAGATGACGGGGCATTATCCCTGTAAATTTGAAAGAAATCAATCGAGGCATCTCCGAGAAATCGCCTGCACAAAATTTGTAAGACAAAAAAAGAATAATAATAATAATAATAAGAAAAGTGAAAAAGAAACAAAAGAATAATAGAAGGGTCTTCCGCTGAAGACGGAAGACCCTAATAATAATAATAATAATAATAATAAGAAAAGTGAAAAAGAAACAATAGAATAATAGAAGGGTCTTCCGCTGAAGACGGAAGACCCTAATAATACATCAGTTGGATGTGCGAGTAGTCTGACATACCCGTTTTTTACCTGCCCCACGCAGATACATTGCGAGATGGCACAATTGTTTGAGATTATAAATGGCAAGGAGGTGAACTTACTTAAACATTGAAGGACGAGTCCAGTAATGTGTTTTTAAATACAATACACGTAGACATCTATAAAAAGGACAGATAAGTATAAAATGGAATTCATCCTCGACTTCACCTAAATTACAATATTTGCAGATATGCATCGATCTGAAAATTCCATTGTAACGGCCTTGCACTACCAAAAGCACATACGATGACAGTCTATATTTTGTCAAAAGGACAACAGGGTTTTATGGAATATATTTACGCAAATAAAATTGCAGATACTTGTACAATAAATATTTAGAGGATGACTCAAAAATGCGTCTCTTTCCTATACAAAAAAAATCGAACAACCTCTGCTTTACAATTTTAAAAAAAAAATTTAGCCACATTCTGTGAAAGGCAGACTTAATGCATACCCAGAGATACTAATAATTCTCTGACATTAAAACACCATGTATTTGGTATCAACTGTAAGACCATTTCTTCATATATAGTGCGTAATATACAATTTTATGTTTTAATCAATTTCAACCAATACTTAATGATGCGCAATTTACGTATAATACTCATAGGTAGACGACCTAACTCTGAATAAACCATGAAGTTTGACGTACAATTTTTAACCTTTAAATTGTTTTACAAAAGTTTGTGTGAACTCGTTCTATATTGTCACCAGAATGAAAACTTCATATCTAGGAACTAGTTAGCAAAATAAATGGCTATAAACTTTAAAAGCAATTTTTTTCAGCAAACCAACTTATACAGAATTTTGACAGCTATTATATAGACTATAGGTTCATATTATTTGGCAAAACAAGCTACACATAAATTGTATATTCGAAACAAACGATCCGATACATACTGAACAACCCTCAGTCTAAAATGATGGTCTATCATAGTAAAATATTGTAAAGATATAATACATGTAGATAAAAAAGTTATAGCAGCAATTCAATGATTAACATCACCACTTAAACGCCAAGATAATTGAATTTTCAAGTTTTATTCAAAGTATCATATTTCTTTTGTCATTGTTAAGAAAAAATGAAATGCTATGTACGCAATGTAACATCATTTTGTCAAGATACGTGAATTCACTAAATGAGTAGTTTTAAGTTTTTATATTTGGTTCATAACAATATTTCCGTCAAAAGTAAATCATTTTTTTTTATTTTATATTCCCTATCCTCTTTTTTATCAAAGTTTATTTAATCTTTTGCAAGATGTTTTCTTTTTTCAGTTGATCCTCTGTGTAGTTGTTCGTCCATGTATTCATCCGCAAGGTCTAAACACTGCCTTAAAGCGTCCATCAACAAAATATCTATTGCGGTCTTCAGGTTTCTCTCGCATTCGTAATTTTTTACCGGAAACACGTGGTCACGTGGAAGACCCGTTATATTTGCTGCTTTGTTAACAGCCTCACAGACAGCGGTACTTGTGAAGGTATTTGTTAAATCATCATCTACTTCATGGCATATTTGATCAATATTGGTCAACAACACGACCTGGGGTAGACCTACAAAATATAGGGGAAAAATGATAGCAGGATACATAATCAAGGGAGATAGTTCTGTAAAAATGATTTGGCTGTATGGAGACAAGTGCAATTTTCTTCTGAATATGATTTGGTGACGATAAAATCAAGAATCTTTTTTCTGTAATAAATGTTTTTTTTAATCCGTTCTTCCATTTTCACCTTTCACGTTTATCATGTTGATCTAATGATGTCTATGGAAGACATTATGCAGAAGTGATGTATACGTAAGTAAAGCTGAAAACCGCTCGTAAATAGGCACTGTGACAGCTATCCCTATAACCCCTTCTTCTTCAAACGCATAAAGAAAAAAAGTGTGGAAAACTGTAGTGGGACAGACAGACGAACAGACAGATAAACGGACAGACGAACGTACAGACGGACGCAGAGGAAAGCTATAGTACCCCCCGCTGAAGCCAGTAGGGGATTAATAAGCCGAAGATCTCTTCACAGTTTAAAGTATTACGGTGCAGATGTTTCACATGTTTGAAGGTACACCTTGCCTCGCCGTGCTACTTGGTCGGGATGGAATTATTAAATTTTAAGCACTTTTTTCAAGCCGGGAGAATACTATCATCATATAAACAGTCCAAAGCATTATATACAAACAGAATATGCTCATAAAATAACAATTACCTGCATAAAATCCAAAGACCACGAAAGGAATACTACACGTCTGTGACGAGTTTCAGGTGTGCGATCGGGTGTAACGAAATCGAAGGGTTTGTACACCTGTGTGACGGTGCCTATTTACGAGCGGTGTTTAGCTTTAACAACATTCGGCGGTTCACTTCCTCTTTTTCAGATTGATAGAAAATATATGATATGAAAACCTACTTTTATTTCATTGGTTAAATTTGTGTATTGTGCAAGGGAGATTATTAGTAAGTTACGAACGACAAGTATTAGATATTGATTTCCTTTTTTGATAAACCTTGTTGAAAGCAATAGTCTGTACTGTCCGTCAATTATATTTGAGTTTGTTTGGGGTTTTTTCATTTTGCTTTTCATGCAGACACAATATATTAATGTAATGTGATATGGTAAGGCTAATATTTGTAAAACAAAAATTGCAGAAATGTAGCAGTGTTTCTTTTGATTTTAATGAAACGCTACAATCAAGATAAAATGTCAATTTTCCCATACACTCGACACTTAACTATCGAGCATATAATGTTTTATATTAATACGATTTTTTATAGCATACACGCTGAAATATGCACATGTATTAATAAAGTGCTCTATCCATGGTATGTAGAGTAAGGCGAGATATTTCATTTGATATACTTTTAATAAAATCGTTTTTATTTTATTACATAAATTGTTAATAAGACGGTAAGTATTTTAAAAGAGCTATTCTTGTCTAGTCAATTATTCCTTATCCCGGCGTTAGAAACTAAAAGGGATGATATGCAAAAATTCAAACAAATATATTGACTATAATTTTTATTTTTTACATAAAAAAGTTAAAAAAAATCTGTATCCTTTCATACGTTCAATTTAAGTATCTCAAAATTTTAATTCGATAAACAATACTCTTTCAATATATAAAATTTAATATCATAAACTCTGTACTATTATTTAGATTTTTTTGTTTGGTGGATTTGTAAGTAAACACTTCGATGCAATTAATCGCCGCGAATGGATGTGAAGAAGTGCATTCAGTGCGACGATTTTATAAATAAATACACAACGTTAAATAAATCACTAGAAAATTGTCACGATGGTGACTGCTTTTTCATCGGTAGCATTAAGTGTAGTGTATAAAATATTGTTTTTAACTAAAGCAATGAAGAGATTTCTTTGGTAAAATTATACAAAAATTTCTCTTCAGAAACTTGCCCATTTTGTCATCATTTTGTCATCATTAAATGAGGGTCAAAAGTCTTTTTGAGTGGCTCATTTTGACTCGAGAAGAAAACACAGTTTAGTTTGCCACTATTTAAAGTGGTTTATAAAAATATAATACAAAATCAAAATGAAGCATTTATTTTCACAATAATAACAATAAGTTAGGATTTTATTAAAAATTACCACATTAGATTTTCACATGGTAGTTGTGACGTCATAAAAGGTGTTGTCCTGTATTTTTCTTTAAACATAGCAAAAGACACCAAATTTGCAGTTGTTTTTTTTTAATAGAAACTGCACTTATTGCCCAGAAAGATATTTAAATTCTAGCATTGTTATGTATTATCACATAAAATATTTCAATTTCGTTGTAGGCTGACACACTTTGCTGTTCAAAAAACTATGAATAAATGTTCCCTTTTCATTTATTTTCACTACTAATACGGTTTCTATCTGCAGAAAATTTTGGTTTATGTCGTGTCTCTTTTCGTCTATATATTAAATTTTGAAAATGTCGACTAATGTTTGGGTTAATGATATGGTATATCAATTTTGTCAACTTGAACAATTTCTTATTACGTTTGATAACCCAATTTTAATGCATGAAAAAATAGCCCGATCATGCAGTCCAGTTTATCCTAAATCTCGATAATATAATTTGCTTTTTTCCTGCTATTTTTATTATTTGTTTCTTACCTCTGTGGTTCATTCTGACTTGTAGATCTTTCATCTGTTTTTGGACTTTTTCCGACATATCATCAACAGTGCTGCCATCTATGACAAATGCCACGCAGTGAATTTTGTCTTTAAGATCCTTTTCTTTGATACAACCAAGTGTATCCGGTGCAAATGGAACCATGGGATTAAACTACAAGAAAAAAATATATGTTTAACAGAAGAACGAGTACATAAAGGTGTAAGAGTTGCATTACATAATAAATGTGGCGGCCAGGGCGCCACAGTAACAATGCGATCTTGATTTACCTGGTAACAATCTGGAAGATGTCCACTCAGAATAAAAACAAACTCCTGTGTATCGAGAGCAGATTCTTCCTGGAGTCCGCAAGTGTCACACAAACGGAAATTCAGGAAATTTTTTCGGGAGAAATCTTTAACTTCGTATCGTCTATACTTTATAAGAAAAAAATGAACAAATATGAGACTCCCGTGTTGTCCTACTTTTTTGTAAATGTTGATTTAATTTATAAAAGGAATATGCAGTTAAAAAGTACATTAAATAGCTCATGGGTAATGATGGAAAATCTCAGTGTATGTTGTTATTACACATTTTCATAAATTATAAATATTCTCATAGAAATATCTTTGCTATAGATTATGTTATGCAATCTACGTCGACATTCATACCTATGAAACGTGAATACACAAATTTTATTAAATCCATTTTTCACAAACACAGTTTACTTCAATGATTATTATTGCAAAATAGTTATCATTGTTTTGGGGTTTTCACTTTTACTTTATGACTTTTCATATGTACATAAAAATATCGCTTTTTTCATTCGGATGCATTGCTTTAGATTTAAAAGATCTACGTTTGTGGGGAAATCAGTACCGCTTAAATGGACATTATTGCAATTTACACTGGACAAAAAATATACTTTTAACCTTTTGAAATATGTGATAGTATATTAATTGTATCGTTTACATCTATTATTATTTTGGCATCATGTGGTACAAAATACAGACAATACGAAAGCAATGCATAAGGCTTAGCATGCTTGCTAAATAAACGACCCCAGAAAAGGCTAAAGCCTATTCTCTCTCGTGAATTGCTATACTATTCTATACCATTGTGGTCACACTGTGATCACATCTCCCGGTTACGGCTCTATTGGTTATTTTCCCACGAAAGATGGAATTGATAGAATTGAAAAAGCTGGATTTCCCCGCACCAATCTGGCCAATAAGAAGAATGTTTGCTGCTGGCACGTTTGTTTCCGTCATTGGTTTGTAGTCAAGTAACGCCTCCTTAAGTCCCTGCATTGTCTTTATGAAAATGACAAACAATATCTATTCTATTTCCATCACACAATGACACATGTTCATGGGAATCAATTCAATTTACAATTTTTTTTAGATATTTCATCTGGTAAATGGTTTAAAATTCTATCAGTCCTTTGTTGACAAAAAATCGGTTCCTCGTCATAAATCCAGGTGTATTATCTTCAATTGTAATCTTGTACATTGTGAATTTTTGGATTTTTTTTTTAAATTTTACAGAATATATAAATTTAAATAGAAACATTGAATTTAGGTTTTCATATAACAAACCTCATTTGTCCATTCTAAGTGTTCTCTCCAGGATTTGTCCTGCTTTTGACCGTCTATAAATGAAACAACAATTCCTTAAGGCTCAAATGACAAATGTGATTCTATCTGGTCTTATTGGTATAGTTTAATAATCTTGTTTACCCATGAATGAAACCACATTAGCTCTGTTATAAATTCATTGCCATAAATACTAATATGAATATTCAAAACAGTTTAAGGAATACGTTTACTCAGGGTTTGAGATTTCAAACAAAGTTTAACATCTGGAATCAAATATTGTTCTGAACAGACAAATTTAACAATGTCATCAACGGATGTCAATTTTTATATTCATATCTTGTTATTCTGATGGAGATAAGATGACAAAGGTAGATTTATATTGAAACAGAGAACATTTTGTCTAAATTTTCTTTTTTATCGCTAACTTTTTTTTTTGGAGCAATACTCTCACAAAAGTAAAGATTCAGAGGAATTTAATATATTTTGCATATTTTAAGTAAGTAAATAACAGCATCTTGTGGGGTAACTGGCTAATACGCAAAAAAGAATTCTGTGAAAAGTACAAAAACTTGATATCTCAAAAATTTGATCAATGGTCTCACATAATTTAGCAAAGAAGAATGCCGGCGATATAAATAATTAGAGGCAATTAACGGTTTAGAGGTCCTTTTAGTCAATTTTTTCAACAAAAAAAAAAACAAATTTAGTCAACAAATTCCAAAAAAATATTTCATGATTTGCAAAAATGTCAAAATAATGGAAATCTTAATAAAAAAATTATCATTAATCACCTAATTGTCTACGGACTTTTCCGTTTTTTCCCGATTACGACAAAGAGCACACGGCGGGTGTGACCGGTCAGCAGAGGATGCTCACTCCTCCATGGCACCTGATCCTACCTCTATCTTTTTGGAGGTCCGTGTTGCTCTGCTTTGAATTTTTATTTCGTTTTCTGGATTTTTGAGATGGTTGACGGTTTGTTATTGTCATTTTTTCATATAATGGTGTATGTACAGTTTTGAGGGATTTTCAATAGACATTCAAAGACAATTAGCAGGAAAAGTAGCTCATTGACCTATTATTTAAAGTTAATTTTAGCACTTCAGTAGTAAAGTTAGAATGTACAATTGTTGGTTTTTTTGTTCCTATAAGTGTAATTTTGGCACTCCTGAATAAACGTAATCCGAATTAATTCAGCTATAGATTCGGAACAGAATATTATAAGTTCGATGACTATAGCTCTTAAACGTCATCTTAAATAAACAATAAGGAATAGTAAGAGAGTATTCAAAAGGTCTAACCTATAACCAGATAAATTTCCATGTCTGTGACTTTCAAACTGTTGTTTGCAATAGTTTGTACAGTTTGACCGTTCAGATTGTAGCCGTTTCCAGGACTTAAATAGCCGTTGAGAGAAAACACATTCCCTAAACAATTAATTTGCCCACTGAAAGCCTGTATATCATGCCCACTACCAAAAGTAGGACCATAGCCTCCGTTACCATATCCAGCTTTGCTAGCATCACTTACAGGGAATTTCAATGGATCGGATGACCCGTTATACTGCAGACGGAAGAGAAAAGCCTTAGAGTCGTTTATGTAATTGCCACTAGAGTTCCAGCTCTGTGACAAATAACCGCCGTATATCGTCTTGTTTGTGTTGTAGAAAACTGTTACAGTGGCGCCCTGGCCGTCACATTGTTGATGAAAAGTTTGGGGCGAACAACCGTCCCTACTGATCTTGTACAATAACCGGAAGTGACATGTCTTACCCATCCACGTGACCAGCTGATCTCTATACGATTTTTGAAGAAGCTCCAGCATTATTTTACGTGTTATGTATCCTGAAATAAGTTTATTCTGGATAAATATAACAAAAATAGAACAGACTACTTTTTTCTGTGTACATGTTCTTTCCTATCGATGATTAATGAACTTGACTAAATTCTGACCTGAAACAAAATAATTCACATTCATGATACATCTAACAAATGGATAAGTTGTTCTGTACAAGGATTTTGTTGTTGTTGTTGTTTAGCTTCTAAATGCGTTTACATATATGAATGCAGCGGATCTTGAATAAATCTTTCGCCCCTAAATAGCAGATGTGTAGCAATCAACGCAATTGAAATCGATAACTAACACAGCTGTCTTTTCACATGCACGAATCTAAAGGGAATCGGTGGGTCCTGACCCTCCCTGGGAAATTCAAATTTATCAAACTCACATTTGTAAAACCGAAAATACGCCACCTCCCTCCGGCAACAATTATCTCTCGGCCCCCCAACCCAAATAAAAGAAAAAAAGTACACTTCATGCCTGTAACGACTTCATATTGAACTTAATTTTACTGCTTTACCGTTTAAATTCAGCTATAGATACCTGCATTTTTAAAGGGAAAGGAAATCTATTTTGCATTACTAGGACATATTTTCAACCAAACATTTCATTTTACATTTACCTTTTTTTTTTACTTGTCTGTGTATTGTTATCTCTGCCTTATTTATTTTCTATCCGTTTGTCATCATCGTAATCAAGATTTAACGGGACCTATTTGTTCGATGATAGCATGAGAAGTACAGCAGAGAGATTAGCTGACGAAGTTCATGAAGATAATTTGATAAGTTGATTATTGGCTTACTTATGACTTATCAGTGTTGAATGTGATATATGAATGGTGCCGATTATCATAATTGCACATTTTAAAAACCTGCTTACCTTTTCTCCCCAATTGATCCCTACTGAACTCCTTTAAACGATACAGTATTTTCTAAAAACAGAACGAGTTTTTCACTTTCAAAATAAAATTTGACTTTTAAATATCTGGTCCGTGTTATGGTAGGCATTAACTCTATTATTTTTGTGACGGTCACAATGACAATTTTACATTTTAAAATTGAAATCTTGTGTTTGCTTTTGGTAATGTAAAAAAACAAGGAAAACAACGTAAACGTAAGAAAATCAAAACATTGACATTGAATAAATGATTATAGAATTATACACTATAATAAAACACCGATGGGGGTATCTAAGCCACTGTTCAAATGTGGTTATTATAATTTTAGTTTATCTGAAACGTCTGTTTGATTGAGGATTACCTTTGCATGAAAAATGTTTTATCGTTTGAAAGCATAGACCAGGCTCCGATTTCTCGAAAAAAGCTTAAGTTTTTACCTAAGCATAATCTCAAATCCTGAAAATCTTATCTACAGAAATTTTTGAAATTTGTGTTTATTAAATCAAACTTAGTCAATTTTGAACTGAGTTGTATATCATTTACTTAGCTGATACAAGAATTTTCATCGTCACAAGTGACCCTATTAATATTTAGGTTTTTTATTTATTTTCAAATAATTTAATTTTGGTTGTAACGCCTAATTTGATTGGCTGATACAGATGAAGGGACATGTATTATATTGTATAACATACTAGTACCTTGGTATGGGGACACACCCCCTTGATGACATCTATCCGGAATTACTTTTTATTAAATGTACACTTGCATGCATGTGTATACTAGAGTGAATAAATATAATATGATTAAGTTTATCTCTTTTCCTTTGCATGCTATAAATTTAAAATAAAATGTAAATTATTTATTTTTTTAATTAAAAAAAACTGCTCCAATCTTTCCAAATTAAAAAAAAATAATTAAAAAATGTCTCACAATGGAACTGAAAAAACTTCAACACAGAAATTTTTTTTATACCATAGTAAAAATTAACGCCTTATATACCAAAACACCAAATTTTAACCAAGAATGGGAATTGCACCCAAATCTCTCTTTTCAGAGCCCTTTACTTTTAAGCTATCTAGGTTTATGATAGTATTTTGGTGTGGCTTTAATATTCTGATGCCTCTTTTCGTAGAAACATTTGGGGAGCAAACATCTGATTGAGCTAACCCCCCCCCCCTCCCATTACTATAAATATAGACTGTTAAATAATGATGTCGGGACATGAAACATAAACTGTAAATATGAATCCTTTGTTAGCAGTTACAATCGGGATTGCTCGACGGCACAGAGAAAACAAATGAGCGACACTCTTAGTGTACTTACTGTAAAACCGCAAAATACAAACAATCCATTTTCAGCATGCTCGGTCATTTCACACACCGCTAGTCTAGTTTTCTAGTCCGAAATATCTGACGTTTTCCTTGCTTTTTTAACGATTTTGATATTTTACATGCCAGGATTTTTATTTTACATTTTCTGGCAAGAAAATATCAAAATCGTTAAAAAAAAAGCCGGGAAAACCTCAGATAATTCTGACTAACACCGCTCCTCATCCCGAGTCGATCTCCGAACATGAACGTGCCTCGTGTGCAGCATCCACGGCCCCAAGAGGCCTTCCCCCAGCAATCTTCACACTTCGTCTGTTCTGAGTTAATGTCTAATTCAACTTTTAACAACTGTACCTTTAAGTTTGAGAAGTAAACTGTGAAGTCGCGAACCAGCGTCCAAACACCAAATTCAAATATGGCCGCCACCCCTCGCTTCATTCTAATCCGGGTCACCTTTACTAAGGATGTTGTACTAATGCGCGGGTAGTTTAAAATGTCATTTACGGTTAAATGGTACGAAGAGTAAGTTTTCTTTTGTGTATTAAATTATAAGGAATGAATTTAATTTTGACTTATGTTATACAATAAAATATAACTTGGGACAGTTTACGTTTTTTTATAAATCGCTTCGCGGTTAATAAAGCGTAAACTGCCCAAAGTTATGTTATATCGTATAACATACGTCAAAATTAAATTCATTGCTTAAAAAACAATTGTCTTATAATGTTTTAAAACAGAGGGAAATTGAATTAAATTAAAAGAGTCATAAACTGTTAATTAGTCATGAAATTTAACGCTTTGTTATGTTATACATAAATTACATGTCTAACGTTCTGTTGATGTAATGATTTATTGCTGATTTCTAATTATATTAGAAAGAATATTAAAAAGAAAAAAAAGAAATATTTGTTCATAAAGTGAATCACACAAAAGCAAAGTCAACGATATCTAGTACATCCGAATATGTTGTTGTCCTCGTTGTAGAAGACGGTAACGTAGGTCTTTTGTTGTCACACAAATAGTGAAATGTCTGAGGTGATCCACCGTCTCGGCTAATTTTGTACAGGAGTTTGAAGTGGCAGTATTTTCCTATCCATGCTGACAAATGGAGTCTGTCTCGATCTTTAAGGCAACAACTCATTTTTTTCTAAAATTTTAACATGTTTTTATCAGAAAACACATTGTCGAAAGCAATGTTACATTTTGATTATTTTACAAATTTGAACGTTTAATTACTGTATCTATATTTGTATGTTTATATATTATCTTATACTATTAGCGATTTTTATTTTTCCCAAACCTTTGTAAAGATCGACAGAATAAAATAACATTCTTTTTGTGTATTTGTTTCGTCAAAATTTTACAGGTCTTGGCATAGGTAAATTAAAGCGTAAATGACTTTGTCACAGTGTATTTATACAATAATACAGCAGTTTACAATTCTATTTGAATTGATATTCATATTCATACTGGAATATTATTGTTGGAATCAATTTTTTTAATGATAGGATAGTGCACATTTGTCCCATTAAAAAGAAAATCGTTTGCTGTACCATTTAATAAATGTTATTTTGTTGGGTAATGACCTAGCTTGGAATAATGAAGACAAATAATAAGTGACACCCAATACAAAAATTAAAATGCCAAGTAAACGATTTTAAACCTAAAAAAAAACTTCCAGCGCGTCCAATTGAGAATACATTTAAACATATTTCTCTCAATTTAAGATATTTGTGTAATTTTTTTACCGATTCAAAAAAGCATCATAGTAACATGCAATAATACAATATCTACTATTGATATAAAGTTGCATTAGTATTCAGCATATTGATCATTAATATTATGACTTTATCATTAACGAAATACCTAGCCAGTAAGATTTACACAATTGCATCGCTAATGGACGGATTGGTAGTTCGTTAATAATAACATTATATCATTGATGGTCAAGATCCTGTTCACTGATCCAACTTTTTATCGTGAGTGGATAATGTACCATAAGAGGTTACTGCAAAGCAGATTTGTTTTTGATTTATTAAATTTCATTTCTGTTTTACGCCATAATATAGATACCTTATACTTTTGTAGACCTTTTTTGAATTCATGACAAACACATATATTTGTTACCACTGTTGTCAAGTTAACTTTCATAGCGTGTTAGGTAATTACAAACCAAATAATGACCGACTTTTCAAACTTTTCAAATGTTAGGTTGAGGCTTTTTTTTTAAAGAACTCCCTCTTCTCGTTTTTTTCTTCTAAATGAAAAGTAATTTTACCAGCATTTTACTCACCTTAGTTTCTTGAATTTCACTTTCGGTTTAATTTCATCTCAAACGTTACTGTTTATATATCGACTAAAGAAACGCACAAATGATCATCGATCAAAATTGGACTTGATGGTTACAAATATGACATTTACAGAAATTTTTGTTTATATTTTTAGTTTACTATTGACTGCATTTTATCAGGCCATGCTGTAAATGGCATGCAGTGTGCAAAACGACAAAATTATAATGATTGCATTGTTTTGATGTGTTTGTGCCTACGATATGCATTTTGATTAAATATAACTTACCGTTATACCTCCACTCCAAGCCAGTTTGAAATTAAAGGAAAATATGTTTATACCATAAACAGAATTAATACTTGTTTGTTTAAAGCTCTGATATAAATACTGGCATTTCTGGTGGCTCTTTAGAAGATTCCTTTTATACACAGACGATATGTTTATAGTTTCATTACAATCTTCCCATTGAAAATGTTTTGCCCCTAATTTTTACAATTTTAACTTCCACATAAAGATGCTTTGTGCCAAGTTTTGTTAAATTTGGTCCAGTGGAGAAGATGTCAAAAAATATTAGAAGTTTACAGATGGGCGGACATACGCGTTTGGACATACAAATGGACGGCATCCAAAAGGTAATCAGAAAAAAAATCAATTAAGTCTTTTGTTTAGGTGAGCTAAAAAGGGTATGACTATTAGGTTTAGATGCTGCTACAAATGCAAATGTAATCATATTTTAAAACGGCATACCGAATTCGGCTTTATCTTCTTCTTTTTGATGTTTGTAATTTTAAACTTAGATAATTATAGTGCTAAATATGAATGTTATTTGTTGAGTTACAAGCAAGATACATAATTAAACATTCTTAATTTTTGAAACAAAGTTCGATACCTTTTTTGTGTAAGTATATATTACATTGGTTAAATTGACAATTTTTTATGTTGATTTAATTATTAATGAATATGGTTAAACAGTTTATCTTGTTTGTAAATAATAACTGTAAAAGCTTCCTATCTCAAATCGTTTCTTTGTCCTTTTAACTTCTCTTGCTATACATACATGTGCCCATTTGCTTCTGTAAATTCTTCTAAAAATAATTCGAAACAACATTTCAAAACTTTGTCGGCACTAATCAATACAAAACCAAAAAAAGGATTTTTCTAGACGGTTGTCATATATGATATGATTCTGTAACATTGACGTTATTAAAGGACAATTCAATAAATATACTGTTTTATTACAGAACTTTCGACGTAAATTAATTAAGAACAATAACCAAATCAGTAAAATATCTTTTACACCTCTTTAAAAACAGGTCGCCCTCAATGTACAATCAAATAATTTCGACTACACTAACCATATTTAGATGAAAAATGAATCAAACTAATCTTTGGCTCTAACGTTCTTTCCTTCTGCTGCCATTTTGTCAAGTTGTTCATCCATGTAATCATCGGCAAAGTCCAGGCATCGCTTCAGAGCTTCCATTAACAAAATGTCCAGTGAAGTCTTTAGCTTTGTCTCGCTCTCGTAATTTTTCACCGGAAGCACGTGGGCACGTGGAAGACCCATTACGTCTGCTACTTTTTTCCACGGCGTCACGAACAGCGGTACTCGTGAAAGTGTTTTTAACATCGTCATTTACATCTGGGCATATTTTGTCAAGTTTAGTCAAGAAGACGACCTGTGGTAAACCTACATAGAAAGTTAAAAAATCTGGCTTAAGGTGGCTTGACACACCGAAATGTCATTTGTTATATTGAAAAAGGTTTTTTTTCTCTTACCTCTGTGGTTCATTCTGACTTGTAGATCTTTCATCCGTTTTTGGACTTTGTCCGACATAACATCAACAGTGCTGCCATCTATGACAAATGCCACGCAGTGAATTTTGTCTTTCAGATTTGGGTCTTTGATATACCCAGGGGTATCCGGTGTGAAAGGAACCAAAGGGTTAAACTACAACAAATAGCAGATAATGTCCGAAAAGGCTACCTAAGACCCTAGTGTTAAACATGCGAAATAAATAATGGGGGTTGATTACAAGATATAAAATATATACGAGCATTTGTTGTTTGGAAAAGAATGTAAAGACCACATTTTATTGTTTGTAGAAAATTATTATTCACCTGGTACCGGTCAGGAATATTTCCATCCAAAATAAATGAAATTTCCTGAGCATCAAGTGCAAATTCTTCCTCAAATCTACGAGTGTCACACACAAGGGAAAGTTAAGAAACTTTCCTTTGGAAAAATCCTTCACTTTGTATTGTCGATACTGATAAGAAGAAGTAGTTTATTGTAGCAATATGTATTAATAACGTTCAAACTTATTGTTTTATTTTACATAATGATAACTAGAAAAAGTTTTCCTATGATTGTTTTGTACTTCAATTTAACATGAGCATATTAATAAATCCACTCAATTTATCTGCTAGTTGGTTAGAAAATTTTGTTGTTTAGTTGTTTTATCTTAGCAGCCTTTTCTCTCTCTCTCTCTCTCTCTCTCTCTCTCTCTCTCTCTCTCTCTCTCTCTCCTCACCATTGTTGTGACACTGTGCTCAAAGCTCCCACTATAAGCTTTGCTGGTGATTTTCCCCCGAAAAATGGAGTTGACAGAGTTAAAGAAGCTGGATTTTCCTGCGCCTATCTGACCAATCAAAAGGATGTTTGCTGCAGCTACATTTGTTTCCGTCATAGGTCTGTAGTCAATCAAGGACTCCTTTAGTGCTCGCATTGTCTAAAAACAAAATTCATATCACCTGAGTGAGTAACATACTCATCATTAAACCATCTCAAAAAAACATAACGATAATTATTTTAGTGTTGGTTTGAACTGCATCAATTATTCTTTAATAATCCTACAATCGGTTCTATAAAAGCACAAATGTTATCGAAACACAGTGCACTAATATTCATTATGTCAAAGATAATAATCATTTCTAGATATATGCAAGTGATAATACTATTTTCTTTCTATGAGTCATTAGCCCCAAACAGTTTCATATGACCTTAATGTTAGACGAGGAACAGATATTTTATGAAATAAAAAGATAATAAAAATGTCTATATTCTTTGATAATGTTGTTTAGGGCTCTATTATGCTTCATCAGTTGGAAGAGCAATAAGGCAATTTTTCGCCACTTTTTTCATTCTTATTTTTCAAATTTATTTAAGATTGCAACTTTGGGGAGAAAAGAACGACCTTCAATTTCCTCTGTAGATTCTAATACTATTTTTAATCGATTTGGTTTCAAATTTCCAACCGTTCTGTGACTTCAACGGAAGCAGAAATATTCCGCCGAGATTCAATTGTTTTTCATTTCGGCTTTTTGGAAGATTTGATCACATACTAACCTGTATTTATATCCCGATATACATCAAAAACTGATACCTAATTTCTTAAATAAATGTAGAAGTATAGAATATAGTTTGCGATTACAGCTAAACACAGTGATGCAAACCTACATTATACTGCAGTAAAGAATTCAACAGCATCAACTTGAGCAGGGAGAATTAATTCTGAATTATTTTTAACAAGAGGTATATAAAAAAAAATTGAATTTTTTCCAACCAATTTCGGAAAGGACAGCATTGGTGATTGAACATTTAAAAAATGATAATAACAGACCGCATTCTTACGGCTTGAAATGCATTATAACCATGCATACGATATAATAGTAAACAATTATTTAATACCTTAGCAGTCAATAGACCAGAATATTTTTCCCGAGGTGCGGGGAACAGCTCGTGCGGGTAAGTTAAGTAAGGCAATTCCGTGTTTAATGATCGTCGATATCATAATCATTTTAAAAATTGTTTATTTTTATGAAAACAATGCTGAATACTAATATCAAGTGAATGTGTTCACTAAGGAATTATTTTTCTACTTCGGAATCGAGTCGCTCTTTGAAGCTGTCGTGCCATGGTATCACGTGACAGTTAAAAATAGATCATTTTTTTACCTTAGCAAAAAATCAAAAAGTGTAACACTATCCCGATGTTCATTTGTATGCATGATACAATAATTCGATCGGCAATTAGTTCATGTTTATTAGTATTGCTGCTAGAATCATATTGTTAATCGCATAAAATAAATATTGTCATTATTTATCACAAACCCTCTCAACTTCTTCAATTTCATTGAAAATACTACGTTATTTTTATTTATAACAACCACACATATGCTTTTGATATTTACCAAATTCATCTTTCAGAACTTCCGGGGTAGTGTTAAACTTTTGCCTTTTTGTACACACTGACAGAAAGGCCGGCCAAGCCACATAAATGTCTATCTGCTTACCTTGTAACACTTGCTAATAATATACACCTATTTACAGGCTATGAGAACGATAGCAAGTTTATTGTCCCCCTCGACAGCAACTATTTTACGAGGCGAAGCCGATGGAAATAGTTGCTGTCCAGGGGGACAATAAACTTGTTACCGTCCGAATAGTCAGTAAATAGTTATTTTATTATAGCAAAGAAAACTTTATTTGTCGGCGAAGCAAATTTTCTTGATGGTAAACAAATTAGAGTTATTGGAACTTGAATTTAACGTAGCGACTCGGATTACGTCAGAGGTGTTCCGAGTTTAAAAAACGAGGAAAATAGAATGCTGCCGATGAATAGTTTCGATGACTATTCACCATGGACATATAGCAAGGAAACTATTTCACGGTTAGATAGAATAGCATGTTTATTCGTTGTAATTTTATATAGAAAATATTCACAGAAGTATAATAAAACAAAATATCCATCCCTGCATTATCCTGATTATATCCTAACTGATACTCATCTAACCTTGGGCTATCTGTATTAAATAAGTCATATTTTGGCATTCACTGCATTCCGATGATTTGTCTCCCGACATTGATCTTCTCCATTAAACTTGTTTGTGACGTCATCAATGATTATGATACGTAATACATAGACATCGAAGATATATTTAGTTAGAGGAGTTTCTATAGTCTGTCCCAAGATATTTTTGCCGCACATTTTCTTAACTTAGTCTATTTTTATAATTACCTCTGGGTTCAAACGATGTTCATTCAATAGTATGAACAATTCCCAAGATTTCTCCTTTGAAACGCCCCCTCTAGCATGTCAGGTTTCAATTCACGGCTAAAAATAAGAAATCTTCGGGGATTTTCCATTGCAAAAGAGATGAATGTACCCGGATAATAAGTTGAAAAATTGTGCGAGGTATTCCGAGTAACTTCCGAATGGAGAAAAGATGTAAACATTTCCCATTATAAATCCCCGTAAGAAATCGGTGTTCGTTCTTGTGAATTTTTCCGAGTGAAAACTGATAATGTTTCAATGAAGATATCATGGATATTTTCCCTTTCGTCGATTTTAATTGCACTTCTCTCACAGGTATGTGTATTTTTATTAAAAATCGTCCAAATATGCTGCATAAATATCTTGGGACAGACTATAGTGACATTTTACGCCTGTAGTTTTTATAATTTGGACAAGAGATAAAGTTAAAAATAACAGGTTTCATTAGTAAAATATGACATCATGCTGCTTATTGTGACGTCATATTGATCAGAGGAATTTTTACTCAATCGATCGCTGAGAGTTGCCTTATCATACCCGCGCATTGGTTGTATTGCCCGAGGCCATCGGTTCCCTGCAACAACAGAAAATGTTCTGGTGTATTTACTGCTCAGGCATAATTAATTTTTTTATTACCTAATTCCGTTTTTAGTTTTTAGTGTTCACAGTTTTATATAGGGTCTGTAAGTCTCGTCAGCTGACTGACGGGATTTGACGAGATTATTAACTTCCGGGTACCTTGAGCGATATGGCGTTATCGATATTGTATAGGGCACACTATGTTGACGGTTTATCGAAGATTAAAAGGAAAAGTGAAGCTGCAGTGGAGTCTCAGAGGGTTCTCCGTTTCGCGTTTGACGAGTTGCGTGTCATTACTGCCAATGTTTTAGCATCAATGAGGGACACATCCTAGAAAGTTCAGGTGCGTTGTTGGTTTGTTACTCACGTATAGGCTATAACACATCTTTTACTCTTTTGATAAAACAAAAATCATTTCGTTAAAATTTTGAAAGATTGCTCCTTCAATGATGTAATCATACTTGAAAACAAAACAAATCATTTGCCTAACGTTATCGTACATGCATAAACAAATCTGCAAGCCCAGACATACCTTTATTATAGGGTTATTCTATTATAGCATACATGTTCCACATGTTAATACATGTATATATATATATATATGTATATATATATGTGTGTGTGTGTGTGTGTGTGTGTGTGTGTGTGTGTGTGTGTGTGT
>WFKH01003881.1:1607540-1620261 GCA_016163765.1 Magallana hongkongensis | reverse complement strand
GTGTGTGTGTGTGTGTGTGTGTGTGTGTGTGTGTGTGTGTGTGTGTGATAACACAGTTTCCTAAATGTTATCATACATGTATACAAGTAGTATAACTGGGAAATGAAATATTTGTATTTTGTGGAACTACGATATTCTGATACCTTTTTGGTGTGGCTACATCTGGAAAACATCCAAAGTTTTTACTATAACTTAATATAGTTGGTCCATTCTCTTTCTTGTCATTGAGAAAATGGCAGCTGCAAATCTTGTCATTTGGATTATAATCTCTGTCTGCTCTCCTAAAATTACGAGTTTTAACGATAAGTTAAATGTTTAGGCTAAAGTATTCTTAATTGTGCATTAAACTCAAATGAAATCTTTACTCAATCATTTATTTAAACCTTCTAATCAATTTAATAAGTTTTTTTCGTTCGGTTGCTTTGACGTCTGCAACTCTCTTTGACTATTCATATATATTTTGTCATGATCACTTACCTACATCGTTCAACCCATCGTTTCCTTTCCCTGATGTTGGAAATCGGTATAAATTGCACTGCAGCTTTTTACCGGTCTTGTGGGTGCAACCGATGGCAAAACAATATACCATATTATTTCTCTATTCCCTATTACAGAAGGTTTTCATATCATTATGCATTCAGATCATTGTAAAACAATACATAGATGAATTACATATAAATTCGAAACCTAGATTTTTTTTTCGAAATAAGTTGCCGGTCCAATAGATCGCACTCTATGGACCGGCGGTCCAATAGATCACTGTAGATCATAGTCTATTGACCGGCGGTCCAGTAGATCACAGTCTATTGACCGGCAGTTCAATAGATCGGTTTCAATAGTGAATAGAAACTAAATTCACGTACAAAATAGACGAAAATATCAAATCTGTAATAAAACAACAAAACTCCTTTGATTAGGTAATAAAACATTTTAGTTATAAAAAACCAAGCGTACATACTTCATTTGTCCATCCATCATGTTCTCTCCAGGGTTTGTTTAGATCTGGAACTATTTCACCAGGCCCATCTTAATTTATTAAATATTGTTTAAGATAAAGTTCAAAAGTTATTTTACCTTAATGTTAAGTGCCTTTTTATTATCTTTTATATTCTTTCTTTTTCTTTTTTTTTTTCCTTTTTTTAATATTTTTTGTTTTGGGGACAGTTGATAAACATAAAATAAATGACTGAATGAAATATACGGAATTATATCTGGTCATAACAATCTGAAAACTATACTATTACGTATGACATGGAAGTTTTTTAAAACATTTTCTAATTATAATCTAAAATTTATAATTGTAAGTATTATTCTAACCTATAACTCTGTAAACCTCCAAATCTGTGACTTGCAGACTGTTGTTTGTTATTGTGTTTACGTTCTCTCCGTTCAGATTGTAGTTGTGACCAGGTTTTAAGTAACCGTTAAGAGAAAACGCATTCCTTGATCTGTTTATTGTTCCGCTGAATGTGTAAATATCAAGCCCGCTCCCAAAGGTCGGACCATGATTACTGTTCCCATATCCAGCATACACTGCTTGGCTGACTGGAAACTTCAATGGATTAGATGATCATGATACTGCAGCCGGAAAAGGAAGTCGTTCTAGTCGTTTATGTAACCACTATTAGAGTTCCAGCTCTGTGACAGATAGCCGCCTTATATCGTGTTGTTTGTGTTGTACAGGACTGTTACCGTGGCGCCCTGACCGTCACACTTCTGGTGGAACATCGGGTCCGAACATCCGTCCATGCAGATCTTGTATAGTAACCGGAAGTGACAGGGCTTACCGATCCACGTGACCAGTTGGTCTCTGTAATTCTTGTTAAGGAGCTCCGGCATAGTGCAATCAAAATTTTCATTTCTCATCAATAACTAAATAAAAGAAAGACAAAAATAGACAAGCATGCATTAATCATAAAAAAACCATAAACAAAAACAAAAAACTTTGCACTAAACGACTTATGAAATTAGCGACAAAATAAAAAACAATCTAATATTTCCTTGATATCAAATAGCTGAAAGGAATGATAAATAATTTTAAACTTTGACCTTCCGCAAGAAAGATAACTCTCGCGAGTTTAACAGAAAGATTATCTTTAAAACATTTTAAGAAATCATAAAATTCTTAATTTGCAACTTTACATAATTACATTTTATAAACGTTTGTTTGAAAGCCACAATTAAATTCATGAAAAAAATAATTAACAAATTTTAATTCACAAACTTTTTGTTGATTTCATAGACAATATGCGCATAATTGTAAAGTGTTTCGTCAAAAATTAAGATGACATACACATACTAATGGTTGAAAAGAGGAAAAAAACATGTTTGCTCTCTCTGATGTTATCAATATGTAGAAAATGAAACAGTATTTTGACATTCTATATCAAATCACTGAAAAAGTAAACCTATATTCAATATGACATTTTAAAGAGGAGGTCAGGTGCTTGTTTGCAGTCGCTTTTAGATAGACTGTAGGCATTGTAAATATATTTCATAAGTCAAAAAATGGACAAAACTATGAGATTTGTGACTTAATTATTTCCTTCGTATTTCATAGAGAATGACATTTTAAAACATGATTTTCATTGTTTTTACCAACGGATGATATCCTTTACATATGTCTATGTCACCGGTCCCTTTTTATTCGGCAATGAAATGGCCATGACCATCGAGCCCTATTATAGGCAACATATTCAGTGTTAATTTCAATAGCTTTACACTTCTTATGTTCACAGACTTGCTTACCTTTCCTTAATTATTTTCTGATAGCTATTAGAAATCTTAAAATTGGTTTAGTATTTTCTGAAAACAATCTTCGATTTATTTAAGTTTCGTTTCCAAGTGCAAACGTACAAGTTTATGTCATTACAAGCTTATCATTTAAAAAAGATTAGGCAGCTAACGCAGTTGGCTGTAAATAAATAATATCCTTGACTTATTCTTGTTTTGTTTATCTTAGTTCTAAACTTTAGAAATTATTACAATTCTAGCGTTTTTGTTTTATATATTTTTGTTTTATAAATAACTACTGTTTTAGTAAATTTTTTTTATATTTGAGCCCTATCAATAGGAGCCCTAATCTTGGTGTCCTAATTATGGTGCCCTGTTAGTGCAGCAGGCCCTGATACTGGAGCCTGCTGCCCTAACAGGTGCCCTAATGCCCTAATGGTGTAGTAGGCCCTAATTCTGGAGCCTGCTGCCCTACTGCGCTAATGGTGTAGCAGGCCTTGATACCGGAGCCTGCTGCCCTAACTGCTGCCCTAATGCCCTAACAGTGTTAGGTTTCGGGACAAGGTATATAAGGGGAGAGAGAGAATGTGAGAGGAGAGCAGGAGGGAACCAGAAGGAGAGATCCAGAAGCGAGGGAGCAGAGCGGATTGACATTGGATGTACATTTACTACTTGTTCTTTAAATACACTTGGTTCCAAAGAAACTTGTGTTCGTCTTCGATAGATTTATTAAGATCTTCTGGTTCTTAAAATACAACACAGAACCCACAAAAGTTTGTGACGCTGGACAAAGGAGATCCTTAAGCATTGACTCTGGGAGCTCTTAAGAGAAAAACGTCACACAATTTATCGCAAGAAAGTAGAATAAAAAGTGTGTTATCGCCTAAATTATGTTTTAAGTTCATTAGAAGGTAATACGAAATAGGGTTATAAATTACAACGATAACAAAACCTTACGTCTATATACAAAACTTGTAGTTAAGAAGCACAAAAAAACCTATATGTATCGCAAACCATGTTGTTGTTTTTTAAAAAGTCAACAGAAATAAAGAGGGCGATCACCAATTCATCGGGTCTTTCCTACACAAAAAAGAGCTCTGACGGAAAAATGAGAAAATGCAATGGCATCGTTTTAGGCAAATATAGTGCGAGGTTTAATCAAAACATTTGCTGTATTATTTCTATCCCACGTGGCACTGGTATGTGAGATAAAGTTGTCTTGATAGGATCATTGTCGGAGAATATACGTTTTCTTGATACTTTTGATTTTCATTAAATCCACGAAAATTATGCCCACATATATTGATGAAACAGTAATATTTATGAAATGTAAGGTAATGTAAATTTTGATAATGAAAAAAATATTTAGCAAGAGGTATATAGAGAAATGGAGTTACTATAAAAAAAAACTTTAAAAGGAAAAATATCAAATTAAACAAACCAAATTATACATATATTTAGGCAAATTGTACATACCATTTAGCATAAATAAACATTTATAAACATTGCATAATTGAAACAAGTGATCCGGAACATAGCACAATTCTGTAATGATACATTACATACACGGTGTACATTGAAGATCAATTGAGCAACAAAATGGAACGCTAAAAACTCGAAGATAATTTTGTTTTCAATTATCCTTCAACGTATACGTTTTTGTCATGAATGCGGTTTGTACCCTGAGGGGCAATTAACAGAGCTTTTATGTTATTAAGATATATTTAGTTAAAAGTAAACTATCATAATTCTCTTATTTTATATTTTCGTGATCAAAGTCCATCCAATCTTTTGTCAGATGTTTTTTGTTTTTCCGTTGCCACGTTTATATATAATAGAATACATATAAAAGAGTATATAAATTTTTAAGGAATTGACGCGATAGGGACTGATCTTCATTGATAGTGATAAGAAGATATAAAAGTTTCGTTTGGTGTTTATCAAGAATCTCTTTCAAAAGCGCATTCTTATTTACTTAAATTTGAAGGAATTGCATGAAAAGATATGCCTTCATTGTCTTAAAATGAATATCTTCCTCATTTGTCTTACCTCTGTGGTTCACTCTGACTTGTAAATCTTTCATTTGTGTTTGGACTTCGTCCGACATTACATCCACAGTGCTGCCGGGATTTTGATATACCCAGGTGTATCCGGCGCAAAAGGAACCTGGGGGTTAAAATATAATGAACAAAAAACATATGCAGACAAACTAGAGCGAAAACATATCTGGGTAACGGTTGTTTTACAAAATACTCATTAGCCATTTAACATGCAATAAAATTATTTAAAATTCTCAAACTTTTTCTCAAATTATGATAGACTTGTCAGAAAAATCTTATAAATTCAAAAAATTAAATTAAAAATATGTATTATGTAAAATTTGAGAAATGGCATGAAATAAAGTAATCTTAGGGAAAAAATGGAATTTTTCTTGACTTTTATGAAATATAAGCTAAATATGCCAATATATTTCAATAGGAATATTAAAAAACTGTTAAAATATGTTTTTCGAAACAACATAAAGATATCCCAATGCAAAAAATATCTGGAAATCTGGTGTGCACTGAAAAATAGGAAGCTTAAGTTACTCTAAAGTACACTAAAACTACTTAGTTATTAAAAAAATTTCATTTTCTTCTTGAAAACCTTGCGCTACAAAATATAGTCCGTTGCTAAACTCTATAAATTTACCTTAACTATATTTATTCAATATAGTTTATTTGGCATTGTAAAATATGAATTTACAAGTAGAATAATAATATATAATGTATAATTTTCAGACTAGAGGTGTGTCCCAAAATGTCTACCCAAAAACAGAGGAAGAAGCCTCTTTAAATCGTCATAAATGCAGCTTATAAAGAGGGGGTCGCCAGTTGGCAAAATGATCTCTATTAGAAATAATGAGTATAACAACTCTTCTTAACATTATATTTTTTCCCCTTTCTTTGGTTAATTTGTAGGATGTATATATAGCCAGGGAGTTAGCAAATGATTACATTTCAAAACAAAACAAAAACAAAATGGAGATCATCATATCTTAATATATTTGACAGATTTGAAAAGAAATGTAAAAATAGTCTTCCTATTGTCCTAAATCTACAACCCTAGGCCTGGTATTCATTGTGTTATTGTTTACAGTAAACGGATCAGGATGGCAGGTCTTTTCTAAATATAAACTCGATCTAATTTTTGTTTCAAATATGTAATTTAATATTCAACGTATATTTATGTATAATATACAGTCAAACTTCGTTATTTCGAACTAGATTGGACTGTTTTAAAACTTCGAGATATCAGAGTAATCGAGATACCGAGACTAAATACTTTAAAAAATAAGTGGTTGGGACTTACAAATCACAACGAAGGCAGAATTGCAGAAGGCATTTGGGCCCTTTTTTCACAATGTGTCAATTTTTGATCCAAGTAGCAAAATATCTTAATAATATGATTTTTTTTCAAATCTGGGAACGGATTGTTGCCATGGCCTGCGAAAACATATTACATCCATACTAGCTAGCTAACAAAATCCTAATACAAATTAAAATTTTCATATTGATTGAAAGAATTGTACATGTATTATGAGTTTATTTGTATCCCAAGCCAAAAATTTACCTCATTCTAAGCGATATATTTATTTTTTTTTAATTTAATATTTTTCAATTTAATTTCCCTCAATATCAACTTTTCATTTTTTTCAAAAATATATATTTCATGTTTTCAACAGCATCTGTCAGCAACCCTCAAAATATTTTATATAAATCTTATAACAAACGCAAACTGACTATGTTGACAGTGTGAATACAATTTTAAATAACTACTTCATTTTTGTGTGTGAAAAAACCAATATCAATACCTTGCTGCAAAATGGAATGCATGCATATTAGTTTTAATGGGATTGTCATAGTATTTGTAAGTATTTGTAAGACTATAATAACATTATGAAGTTTTGTAGATTTTTTTCTTACTAAATAGTTTTCATTTATTGCTAAGGAAATAATATTTAATGTTGATCCCCCAACTTTTAATTATTATCTTTTTATACTGGTAACGTATCTTAGTATATGTGTAATCTGGTGTTTCTAAAGCACTATTCAAAACCATATACTGCGGACTTCGTTTTTGTGGAAATTGATAAAATGCTTGTGTCCTGTTATTTTTTCAAAGAAACAACAAAATCCCGCGAAATAACAAAAACCTGAAATCAATTATGACGTCATATAAATTTTGACGCCATAACTAAAAATAAAGGGTAGTTGGTATTACGTCACAATTAAAATCTGAGAGTTATCTCCCTGTAACAGCAAACCTTACCTTAAGATAGATACGTATATCATGAACCGATATGCTTCGTCACGATTGGCCTTGATAATGACGGCGATCATTTTCATGGTCGAGATATAAGATGATCACGATTTGAGCTACTATTCGACCCAGACAACATATTCATTTATTTGTCCTCGGAGTAAAATGTCACATTTTTATTTGTTTAAACATTACACGTGACTGCCATTAAATAAGAGTAGTCTCCCTTTAAATTGAGGTCACATTGTTGTGTATGGAGCAGAATAAAATGGCAGTGCGGAGATTTGATCAAACCTCTGTAAAAGAAAGAGAAAAAATGTTTGATATTAAATAGCACAAAACATTGCAAATAAATTCGGGTGCAGCAAAGATTTACAGACAGCTGGATTGTGATAATGAGAGTTTTGAAGAATTCGACTGTGTTAAATTGGAAAATTATAAAGCCACTTTCACGTGGAATTTAAAAGTGCATTGCATCTTCTGAAATAAATGTCTCACTTGAGATTCCCGGGGGACATAATACTTGTTAGGTTTGTTACTGACTGACTACGGGAATATATTGGGGTCATCAATCTCATAAGACGACTCGGCTTCGCCTTGTCATCTATGAGGTTGATCAATTCAATATATTTCCGTAGTCAGTCAGTAACAAACCTTATACAAAAAATAGCCGTACTGACCTTATTTACACAACGAAACTGAATGCAACACAGCGTAGTATTGTCTTTTCCAGTACTGATCCAAATCATCACGATTAGACGTGCACAAATAAATGAGACGTGCTGCGCTTAGTAACGATGCTGTGCGCTACGATGATTACGAATAAATACGATTGAACATTAGTCGTATTGATCGTAGAAAAGTCTTTGACAGTCAAAAATATGTATACGATTAACACAATTGCTTAAACAGACACCAAGATCTGGTGAGATGTGATGCGGACCACGGTTTCGTTTTCGCTGTGAATCGTGATAGTGGGAACGTAGCATTATATAAAAAAACAAAATTCTATGCAATCATGGTTTACCTGGTAACAATCAGGAAGTTGTCCACTCAAAATAAAAACAAACTCCTGTGTATCGAGAGCAGATTCTTCCTGGAATCCGCAAGTGTCACACAAGCGGAAGTTCAAGAATTGTTTTCGGGAGAAATCTTTGACTTCGTATTGTCTATACTTTATTGAAAACAAATCAAAAGCATAGACATATATTAGACTCCAGTATAAAGCTAGTTTGGTAAAAAATTGTTTTAAATTTGCAAAGGCATATGCAGTTAAAGAGTTTATGAAATCAATTCCTAAAGAGTTTCTAAGCGATGAGATGTAAGTTTGTGAAAAAGTCAGTACCGCTTGTATAAACAATACTACATTTTCTTTGTTGTCTTACTAAGCCAAAATGTACTTTTAACCTTACGTTATCGCCAACAAAGGCCATATCCTTTTTTTCTCACTTGATTTGCAATATTATTATATATACCATTGTAGTCACACTGTGATCACATTTCCCGGTTACAGCTTTATTGGTTATTTTCCCTCGAAAGATGGAATTGATAGAATTGAAGAAGCTGGATTTCACCGCACCAGTCTCCCCAATCAGAAGATGTTTGCTGCTGGCACGTTTGTTTCCTTCATAGATTTGTAGTCAAGTAACGCCTCCTAAGTTCTTGCATTGTCTTGATGAAAATGAAACAATATTTATCTTACTTTCCATTGCACATTTAAACAATTTTATGTGAACCAATTCAATTTACAAAGATTTTAGATATTTCATCTAGTAAATTTTTTAAAATACTGTCGAAGTATTTGCTAACAAAAAAAAAGGCAAAGTTTCTCATCATAAATCCAGGGTATAAAATCTAAAATTGTAATTTTGTACATTGGGATTTTTGGGGATTTTTTTTCTCCAAATTCTTTACCAAATTTATTAATTTAAATAGAAATCAATGAATGTTGGGTTTTTTTTAATATTACAAACCTCAATTGTCCATTCTGAGTGTTCTCTCCAAGGTCTGTACTGCTCTTGGCCGTCTATAAACGATTCAACAATATACTCAGACTCAAAAATATACTCAGGCTCCAACGATCCAAGTGATTTCATATCTTCATATATGTGTAGTTTCAGAATTTTGTTTCTATTAATTTTTAAATATCTCCGCTTGAAATTCATTGTCATAAATATTAATGACAATTTAGAACAGTTTAAAAAAAACAGCTTTATATTCGGAACAGGATATTTCAATTTCGATAGACTTACTTTCTTAAAAGTCATTTCAAAAAATAACAATAAGAATAAATAAGAAAGTATTCAAAAGGTCTAACCAATAACAAGATAAACTTCCATATCCGTGACTTTTAAACTGTTGTTTGTAATACTTTTTAAATTTTAGCCGTTCAAGTTGTAACTGCTTCCAGAGCCGCTTAAGTTTCCATTGAGATAAAACACATTCTCTGAGCAATTGATTTGCCCACTGAAAGCCTTTATATCATGTCCACTGTCAAAGGAAGGGCCATAATCTTCTCTACCATATCCAGCTTTGCTTGCATCACTTATTGGAAACTTTAATGGACTGGATGAACCGTTAAACTGCAGCCGGAAAAGAAACGCTTTTGAATCATTGATGTATGCACCACTAGAGTTCCAGCTCTGTGACAGATAGCCCCCGTATATCGTGCTGTTTGTGTTGTAGAGGACAGTCACCGTGGCGCCCTGACCGTCACACTGTTGATGAAACGTAGGGGCAGAGCATCCGTCCCTGCTGATCTTGTACAACAACCGGAAGTCACAGGTCTTACCGATCCAAGTGACCAGCTGATCTCTGTGAGATTTCTGAAGAAGCTCCGGCATATTTTATGTGCTTTTCTGAAAAAAATATACCAATATACAGCACTGTTAATGTCCATAAATTACATAACGATGAGGGCAACATACCAGAATATTTGTCCCTCGGTGACAGGAAAGTCTTGGAGTGTTATGTCACTGAGGGGCAAATATTCTTGTATGTCGCCCTCGAAACCAGTAATTTATGTTTTATAAAAAAAATTGAACAAATCAATGCGCTTTACAAAAATATATTTTTTTCATTAAAAAGTGTATTTTATATTTTACAAATCAATGTAAAATGTTTTGTAAAAAAAATCGATCGATGCTTGCAGGTGCGTTGCTAGGCGTACGCAAGTATGCAAGTGCTTTAACGTCATTAAATTAATTTCATCATAAATCAGGAACTACTTATTCTTCTTTATCGTTAGTTTTATGATGATGATGAAGTAAGCATTTTACACATTAAAACTGGGGTTATTTTGATGAAACTCCTTTTTCTGGATACTCAAAATTAAGTGTCTGAAATGCAGAAAACTCGCAGGTTCCGGGGGCTTCGCCCCCTGATCCCCCACAAGGGCTTCGCCATGGACCCATACCCCCTGTCTTAATTTTCTTTTACAAAAATCAAACTTTAACTACGCCCCTGTGCTTGTTTGTTTCGAAATTATAACGTTTTTTAATAAGTTTTCTCGTTAAGTCACAAATGATATAATTTTATTCAATCATGCCGGAAACTTTTAAATTGTCCTTCCGAAAACAGTTATCTTTCATTCATATACAATGTATTATAAATATATAATTAACTAGACACGATCTCGTTACGAGTAACGAGTAGGTCTTCCGTTTGACTTTTTAAAATGATACGATGATTTATCAATTAAACTTAGGATATAAATGACTGAATATTTTAGGGGCCACCCCTGTAGATCCTAAATGGGGACATATATTGGTGTTTTAATTAGTGGAATCGATTAGAATCATCAATGCAGACAATTTCTCTTATACAATGCTTAACAAAGTATGTCTCCTATTTTAAATACATTGCATCAAAAGTTAAGGACTTTGGCCCCTAAAAAATTTATAAATGGGCGTGGTAATGGTTTTTTCAAACAGATATTGTTACGATCAACAACTTTGCTTCTATAATGCATAACAAAATCTTGATCGTTTTTAAGTTAATTGTAATAGAGTTTATGAGTCTATTGGCCCCTAATTAAAGGGGTCAGCCCCTTTTTGTTCATTTCATACGAAATATCTTACAAATACTAACATTTCTTGTTATTACACTTATCTTGAATTGTTGTTCATTTTTGATTTACAAATGATTGAATATTTTAGGGGCCAGCACTGTAGATCCTAAATGGGGACAGACATTGGTTTTTCCAATATTGGAATCGATTATAATTATCAATACAAGCATTTTCTCTTCTACAATGCTTAACAAAATATGTCTCGTTCTCTAGATATATTGTGTCAAAGTTTGAGAACTTTGGCCCCTAAAAATCCCTAATTACGTCATAAATGGGCGTGGCAATGAGTTTTTCAGATAGATATTGTTACGATCAACAACTTTGCTTCTATAATGCATAACAAAATCTTGATCGTTCTTAAGTTAATTGTTATAGAGTTTACGAGTCTATTGGCCCCTAATTAAAGAGGCCAGCCCCTTTTTGTTCATTTCATACAAGAGATCTCTCAAATACTAACATTTTTTGTTCTTACACCCATCTCAAATTGTTGTTCATTTTTAAGATACAAATGATTGAATATATTAGGGGCCAGCCCTGTAGATCCTTAATGGGGACAGACATTGGTGTTTAAAATATTGGAAACAATTATACTTATCAATACAAGCATTTTTTCTTCTACAACGCTTAACAAAATATGTCTCATTCTTTAGATATATTGTGTCAAAGTTTGAAAACTTTGGCCCCTAAAAATCCCTAATTACGTCATAAATGGGCGTGGCAATGAGTTTTTAAAATAGATATTGTTACGATCAACAACTTTGCTTCTATAATGCATTACAAAATCTTTATCGTTTTTAAGTTATTTATAATAGACTTTACGGGTCTATTGGCCCCTAATTAAAGGGGCCAGCCCCTTTTTCTTGATTTTGTTGGAAAGAACTTTTGATTCTCTACCACTTTTGTTATATGTGTCTTAACAAAATATCTACTGATAAAAAGATATAGATCAAAATGTATGAAAATTTTGATTTGAAATTCGTACCCAATTTTCGAGCCCTAGCGAGCTCCAAGAAATGGCGCCACTTGCGTAAAACGAAAACAATAGGCATAGCTTCAAACTATGGACTACCTATCCTGAAAATTTCATATTCATATCTCTGATAGTCTTCGAGATCAACTGCTCACAAAATGGGTCGTAAAAGTTTACAAAATTAGCAATAAATCGGTACCGGAAGTGACGACGGCAGAAATTTTAAAAACAAAATAAATTCAGACCACTTGTAATCATCTGTGAAAAAATGGTCAAAATCGGTCAAATAGTTTTCGAGAAAACGCTTGCACAAAATTTGTGGAAAAAAAATAATAATAATAACTAGACGCTCGTTGCGAGCAACAAGAGGTCTTCCGTTTGAATACACCTTAAAAAAGACTATAGAGATAGTTGTTCTATTCTACCATTTCTTAACACTCTTTAACATAGAGCAAAACCAATACCGGATATCTAAAACGCTATGTAAAAGTCAAACCAATAATGTAAAATCCGTACTGTGACGTATTTCGATCCTCGGTCACTTCGCCGGCATCAAAGACATTCCGCCGCAACAACAGTGAATCAGGTTCCAACGATGCAACTGCATTACAGATAGATAAAATAGCTAACCGTGGGTCGAAAAACAA
>WFKH01003881.1:1564083-1585623 GCA_016163765.1 Magallana hongkongensis | reverse complement strand
CAGCCAGGGAATGTTACCTGTACTGAAATGATTCCATGGTACCCCTACAGCCAGGGCCTGTTACCTGTAATGAAAATCCAGATCCAATCTGATATGTGAATAGGGGCAGATGTCAGTCTTGTTTTAGCTGTTGTTTTCATTTATAATGTTTGTTGATGTTGTTGATATCAATTTTGTTGACATTGGGATTTGATATCAATTTTGTTGATATTGGGAATTGATATCAATTTTGTTGATATTGACTTTATTGTAGGTAATAACATTGTTGTTGATATTCTTGTTGAAATCCTTGTAGTTGTGTATGACATAATTGTTGATGTCAATATCATTGCTATTGTTGCTATAATATCAATTATGTTGATATCAGTGTTGATATTGATGTTGAAATTGTTCGTTTTATGATATAGCTATAGTATTACAACACAAAGAGAACCAGTAATGAATGTTGATATATTGTTCCTGAAAATCAAGCAATATTAAAACAGGAGATCAAGGGAATGAAAGTATCAAAATAAAACATTTTTTTTCTGATAATTACAGAGATGTGGGGGATGTTAATAAATGTTAGATCATTCTGTTTATGCCATTATCTCTACCTTACTCAAGATTTCTGTTACAGATGTGGTGTAAATGGAGATGATGGGTATATTTTTAGTTTGGTACATTACTTTTCCTTGTGGCCATCAGAATTCTATTCCGTCTATTAACCGAGAAAAATACAAATATTAGAATTCAGGACAGCTGGAAGAACTGAGTTGGTGAAATGTGAAACTGTTTATTAAGTCATTACAATGGCAGAAACTAGCTGGAAGGGCAGTGTAAGGAACATTACCAATCTGGCTCCACCGTGGTGGTATTTCGCATTGTATCACGTGGGCTTCATTGCTGTTGTACCCGGTATATATATCTGTCAGTAAAAACACCTCCAGGGGGCAAGCTGTTTGTTTATTTAAGTGAACAGTACACAGAGATCACCGGTCCCCTCATTCCAGCGGGACCTCGGCACAGGCCAGACTTTACACTGGACATGACTTGTCCTTTTTTTTTGACGAGGCTTAAATAGAAGTCTCTGATGTGGTTCATTTATAAAAAAATGATATCTCTGAAGATAACTCATTATTTAGCATTTTTTCCTTTATATTATCACAAGACCCTGACTGTGTAACTGTCCGTCATATCATGTATCCAATCGGTCACATGGTCACCTACAAACCCTTACATCAAAGCAAGTCCTGATTTTAAGAGGGCTGGATGGTCGTCGCCATTTTTAGGCTATATGTACCTTCTTTAGATGAACAGCTCTGTATAAAAATATTGGAAAATGTTCAAATTTTAAAACTAAAGTGTAAAATTTTTTTTTTTTTACTAAATAATTTATGGCCAAAGATATCATATTAAAAAGTTGGTTAATTTGTTGACCATGTGCACCCAGCCTCCTTAAATGGGTGGATACATATTTTTGTTTACTAAATCTGAACGGTAACAAAGATAAGACACAGCTCTTTACCTACTAGTTCTTCCATATAACAGTTACATCCAGTATGTATCAAACAGTATGAGAAATCAGCATACAGGGGTTTAATAGGGTGACTTTGATGTAGGTGATTGATTGAGCATACCAGGGCTCTCATCCTCTGTCAGTTGAATCCAGGTAACTGTTCTGACTTGTTATAAG
Source organism: Magallana hongkongensis (assembly GCA_016163765.1). Taxonomy (NCBI): domain Eukaryota; kingdom Metazoa; phylum Mollusca; class Bivalvia; order Ostreida; family Ostreidae; genus Magallana; species Magallana hongkongensis. Next base: position 1,583,948 of record WFKH01003881.1, on the reverse strand, counting down.
GTGTACATGTATGTATAGATGACTCAGGTGACCAGCTGTGCATTGAACTGAGACTACTGTCAATAGTACATTGACACCTATAGCTGTCCACTGGGTCAAAATCTAGAACACTTAAACAAACAGAACATTCAGAATTCATCCCTCTATTAAAAGTTGCTTATAACTGTAAAAATCTAAGAATAAAAACACTTTGTTAACAGATTAACAGTTTTAATATAGAACTGGAATTTCTTTTTAGCATCCAGACTGGGTAGAAGGCCAAAGAGGTTAAAAGACCCGTCCAGTGATGCAAGGGGCCATGGAGGAAACCTACCCATCGCCCCGTACCCCACCTCCCCACAGGAATTACAGAGGATGCGCATGGCGGATCTACAGAAGGTGTTACAGCAGAATGGCACGTTCAAGGCAGAGCTGATGCAGGCCTTCCTCCAGGCAGCCCAGGTCAGCTTCCGGGAACACCAGCGTAACCCTAGCAACGGCCAGCAGCCACCTCAGCAACAGCAACAGCGACCCCAGCAACACGGGCCACCTCACCAGATGACCACGCAGATGAGTACTGGAGAGGTTAATGGTAACGTGAATGGTCACGACTCCGGGTACTCCAGCTTCAGTAGTCCGGTTAGCAGTAAGAGTCAGTCCCCGATCACCAACGACAACCTTGGCGAGAAGTTCAACGGGAATCAGCCAATGGTGGTGTCGACGGGAGACATGATGCTGGAGGAGATCGACAACCTGACCATGAACATCAAGTCGGAGCCCGGGAGCAACTTCTCCAACTGCAGCAGCCTGGAGAGCAGCACGGACCTGCTGGCTCAGATGGACCTCAAAGTGTTGAATCAAATGAACGAAAAAATGTTCATGGACCCTTCCACTCTCCTGTTTGAGAGTAGCTTCTCTCCCCCCGAGGCCACGTGTAAACTGGAGCCGGACAGTCCCAGTGTGACGGACGTTATGTCCATGGGGAGAATGAATCCGGACTCCAATATTTCAGACCAGAACAGTTGCACTGGTAGTTCTAGTAGTGCAGGAAAAGAGATGTGTTTGGAGATCGACGAAGAGGAAATCGTGGAGACGGACGCCACAAAGTTACTTGAGGAGGTGCGGCAGGGTCCGACGGATGTCCGCCGTGCGCTGATAGAACAGGTGACGGAGAGCGTGGTGGAAGCCCACTTTCAGACCTGTAACCCCACATATCAAAACGTTGCAGAAGCCAACGACAGATTCGCTGAAAAAATGGCCTCCGGTGATTTGGTAGGTACCGTGTTGGTGGTGATGCTGTTTTCTCTGTCCTTGTATTGTCCTCCTATACATGTTAAGTCTTGTTCCAAAAACATCTTATACTTCTCATAGCATGATGATGTCTTGAAATATTTCATATTTTCCCAGGATGGTTTTTGTGCAATTTTTGATAAAAAAAATTCCTTGCAAGACATTGAAACTGCCACTGCATCAAAAAAAGAAAAACTGAAAAAAAATTGTTTTTTGAGATGAAATTTTATTTCTGTTTACCTTCAAATTGGCTATTCATATTACCAAGTAAACAGCAATGTTCCATGTGTTCTATCTCACCGACTGTAAGGGAAAATAAGATCCTTTATCCTGAGTCTGACTGGAGCATTCAGATGAATGGTTTATCACTGAGATGAATGGTTTACTGGCTGTTAATGACTGCCTTATCTGATTGACGGAGGAATGACATGAAATGCTTGATCAAACACACAATATTTTATACATGTAGGTGACAATGTCAAAGATACTCCTAAGAATATTGGTTTGGTTTTTTTTTAGGCGGGGGGGGGGGGGTGTCTAAGAATCAAAGGGAAACAGAATAACATGTCTTTCTTTTTCTGTGGGAAAGTAACTTGTGTTTTTACAATGACACCAAAATGTGACACATTTATTCTATCATTTTAGAGAAAATCTTTGTTATTAATAATATTTACTTGTTTCGTTTCTCCCAAGAACAAGGAAGAAAATATTTCAAACATACAATTTGATTTTTCTATTAAATTATCACTTTAAGTTAATAGAGACTTCAGCTCAGGGGTAAATACCATGTTCTGTAATAATTGTCAAAGTCTTTTAATTTGATTGAGCTGTGATAGTGAGAATGTAAAGGTGAAACTGCTGTAGACAAAGGTCTCCAATTACTATTCCTTGTCTGACATTTCTGTAAGATGGTGATAATTGGCAAGACATGGTCCTACTTTCTGTATGACCTTGGAGGTACAAGGTTGTTTTGTCTTATCAGCTTCCATGGTAACCACTTATGCAAGTGTAGCTACTGTCACACTGAGATTGACCCAATGGTTTTATGTCAATGACCCAGGAAAAGGCTTATATCTCATACAATATAGACTCCATAACTATGAAACAGGCTTATATCTCATACAATATAGACTCCATAACTATGGAACAGGCTTATATCTCATACAATATAGACTCCATAACTATGGAACAGGCTTATATCTCATACAATATAGACTCCATAACTATGGAACAGGCTAATATCTCATACAATATAGACTCCATAACTATGGAACAGGCTTATATCTCATACAATATAGACTCCATAACTATGGAACAGGCTAATATCTCATACACCATAACTAACAGCTACAGACATACACAGAACAACAACTCAAGAGGCATTGGTTTAAATTCTGTTTAGACATGATATAGTATAAATTCTGTTGACCTTCATGTACTGGAATATACATTACCACATAAGGAATATATTATTTTATTAGACATACAAATTAACAGCAGCTATAATCAAAGTACTGAAAGTACTGAAAAGCGCTAAGCCGGGAAGAAAGTGTTAAAAATATATCGAATATATAGAAGTTGCCATTGGATGGAAGAACTGTTTTCACCAGCGTATCAGAGGTCGTATTAAAGAAAACTCGTACCCAGGTAATAGGGTACAGGTTCTTTTAGAAAAATTGAACTCAGAAAACTTTTAGTATATTTTCGACGTTATCAAGCAATATTAAATTGGCAAGAAGTTTCATTTCATATATACATGTACCAATATAATGGGTACAGTTATCACATAATACGCGAATTCATTTAAATATCTAATAGTTATATTTAATTCATAGCAATGTTGAATCTTACACACCACTTTCAATTTTGCGCATATCAGACAGGCATTGCCAGTCTAGCATCCGCCAGTAGGTGGCGGTATATAGGAAACGCGAAAACGAAAGTGGAAGTAGGTTTAGAAATCTGGCGACAAAAAAGCGCTACAGCTATGCTTAGCGCTTTAAAAATACAAATAACAACAGTTATAATGTCATAAAATACAACAGATTTAGAAATACAGATAACCTGACATACTATCATATAAATTGCTACACTTATGGACATACAAGTTATCGACATCAATTATTGGACTTTATAGTTGCCCCAGCTAGATTATGCAGAATGAGATTTCTAGAACACAAACACCACACTATATATGTTAGATGGATTCTCAAGGTATAATCTCTGTGACACATTTTTGACAGAATGCTGACACACAAAGTCAGTCAGGATCAGTATCTTGTAGAATCTCAACACATCCATGTCAGAATGAGTACATGGGTACCGGTATTCTTAGAATTACTCTCACCATAGTATCTTACATAATCTCAGTATCACTCAGACTGACAACTCAGACTCAAGGATGATGTGTATGTACGTTACTCATCAAAGAGATGATGAATGTAGAGTTTGTTTCTTCAACATTATGAGACTTGAATAAGAAACAACTAAAACTGATTTGACGAAGAGCCTGTTCATAAAACAGAAGAGAAAAGAGCTTGATCTAGTTTACCAAACAATTCCTTAACTGGTAAAAAGGAATCAAAAACATAGAAAACTGACAGAAGGCATGCATAGACGGACAGACAGACGGACAGACAGAAGGGCATGCATAGACAAACAGACGGACAGACAGACAAACAGACGGACAGACAGAAGGGCATGCATAGACAAACAGACAGACGGACAGACAGAAGGGCATGCATAGACAAACAGACAGACGGACAGACAGAAGGGCATGCATAGACAAACAAACAGACGGAGACAGAAGGGCATGCATAGACAAACAGACAGACGGAGACAGAAGGGCATGCATAGACAAACAAACAGACGGACAGACAGAAGGGCATGCATAGACAAACAAACAGACGGACAGACAGAAGGGCATGCATAGACAAACAGACAGACGGAGACAGAAGGGCATGCACAGACAAACAGACAGACGGACAGGCAGAAGGGCATGCATAGACAAACAGACAGACGGACAGACAGACAGACAGACAGACAAACAGACGGACAGACAGACAAAACTAAAGGATGGAACCAAAACATGCAAAAGTTCCCTTTAATGTGACCTAAGTTAGGGGCAACAATTATAATGAAATGTTCATACATGTTGACTCCTGTATTGCCAAGCTTAATGGTTATTATAAAAAGGTGAAAGTTAGAAAATGTCCTATTACAAAAGTGATGCAGACAGATTATTAAGTAAGCTTAATCAATAGGAATTGAGGTGGTGCATCCAATTTGGATTCAAGACAGAATATTGTTCAAGGTGCTGCAACACTGTGAATTGACAAAAATACTTCATTGATTTATGAATGTTTCAGGTTTTTGCATGCATGACTGCAGAAGATCACTGGGGGTTTGTGTTTGGTGATGAATTATTTAGACATTTTTTATTCTTCTGACTTCCTTTTAAAGCATATGTGAAACACTCAACTCCCTGTAGCTTATTGGAATGCTATGACGGGGAATTGATAGGTATTCAAAGGTCTAATATATTGTATTCTACTTCAACAAAAAAGAATGATCATGAATGTGAAGATTGGTTTTTTTTGCATGATTTATAATTGATAATTGCATAATTAATGTCCTTCATACAAAGCTCTCCTTTTTTCCCCATCCTCTCATGGGATTTAAATGTCATAGAAGGATACAAAAACAGTAATACTTTAAGTGAAATTCAAAGTATGTTTATTGGTTTAATGATATTAATAAAGGGAAATGTTGCCCAAGCAGAGATAAGATGCTACGTAGTTCGTGTTAGAATATGCATGCTGGAATGAAATAAATGTTTGTAAAGCCCGCACCAGAACTAGTGGAGCCATTGTATGGACTCGTTCTGAACCAGGGCGGTTAAACACGAGACTTTACCAGGCTTTCCTACGCACTGCGTCTGTTAGACCAAGTGCAGAACGATGAAATTCCAGTAGCTATATTTGATTTAACCTGTAGAAGAGATGTCGACACACTACTTTACACTGTTCAATCTTTACAGGTGCTTGGTGAAAGCAAGAGGAGAAATGTTCAGATCTGAGTCTCACTTAGTGTATACTTGAGTGTGTAAAGCATTACAGACAATAATGGATAGGGTCTGCTAATATTATCTTTGAGTGTTTTAAACTTGACCTAATAAATGCACCAAAGAACAACTATTGATTCAACCTGACCTAGCTATTTACTCAAGCATGAAGTCATGATTAATAACAAACATACAGATATACACAGTTGCTTAGGGAAGATTTTTTTCTGAATGACCAAATGTGTGAAGTTGCTGCTTGTATAAAAATCGTTAAACAGTTCAGGACAAGTCATCTTTTATCATACAGAATTCAGAGTTATAAGTTCTGTATACTATTTTTTTAATACAAATAGATAAAGTGCATTATGCTGGACAAATTAAAATCAACGTAAAAGGTTTTTTTCCGCTTGTGTCATCTATTGAAACTATTATGGTCATATTTTGCAGTTGGCACATTAATTCTAACCAGTGTTTATCATAATTAACTTGATCTATCCAGGATTACTACTATTATTTTTGCCATTGTAGAATTAAATAAATGTAATTGAATTTTCCACAGATAAATAGGGGAAATGCTAAGGCACATGTACATATTAAAATATGGGAGACTGCTCTTTAGTAGCGATAGGGACCAGACCTCATTGCTTTGATTAAAGGGATCATATCCTCAGCTTCTATATGATGCATTGGTCAGAACGTGGTGATGCAGGCAATGAGTGTAATATTACATGTCACAAATGTCCCTAATCAGAGACCGCTAACTTAATGAGGAAAGGTAGACCCTGGAGAAATAATTATTACAGCTCACCCTGCTGATATCAGGAGAGTGCAGTCATTAAGGTGAGAGAGTCAGAGGGACACATCTGTACATATATTATAGGTGTATACAGGTAGGGGAGACTAGGTGGAGCGCTGTGGCAGGTAATTGGAGATTGAGGCAGACTGTTGGTATGGGTGTGATAGACATCTGTTATCTGCAACATCTCCGTGTGACTGCTGCTTTGTTTACTTCATGCATCAGTATCAAGTCTCAAGGAGTCGTCATGAGTGTCAATAAAAACATATTTTGTCGTCTACAGATATCTTAAAGAGCATTTTGTATCAACTCTGCACAGTTGGGATGGTGATGGGAGAGGGCGGGTTTGATTCTGCTAACTGGGTTTTGACACCTTTCATTAGTTCTGTTTGTAGCATTAAGTTTCTGTCCATTTCTCTTGTTTAGAGTAAATGTTTTACTTTAGTTACCGTAGTGAATCACAGATTCTACCTGATTTGGTTCATTAATTTTCAAAGCAAGTCATTACTATATACAGAAATTTCAATTATAGCACCATTCACATTTTCACAAGAAGCAGTTATATAAGGCAATGCCAATAAAAAGTTGGAGTCTTCCTGATAGATGTCAGTTGAATAAGAGACACTCCCCCTTTGATTACATCCCGAAACATATGTTGATGCTTCAGAAAGTGCAACACAGGTGTCACCTGAGAGCTTGAAATGTCCTGTGTCACCTGGGAGCTTGAAATGCGCAGCACAAGGCGAGAATAACAGGGTCAAGTTTGACATGAATTGTTTTAGCGCAGTGAAGTCAGTGCTGTTCCTAGAGTGAAAGTACATACAGCTGTATACCACTTCTGTAAATGCAGGAGGTGTACCTTAAAGTCAAAGTCTGTCTGTCTGTCCATTTGTCTGTCTGTCTGTCCATCTATCTGTCTGTTCGTCTGTCTGTTTTTGGTTATCTCCACTAAACCTTACTTTTGTAACAGTCTTTATTACTGAAGCTTTTTCCATTCAGTGAGTGGCATTAGACACTGAATAATGGTAAGAGTATAATTATTAGACCTGCATTTTGTGCAGATGTCATAATAATGTGCATCGTATGGCATACACTCCAAAAGAATTTTTTTTAAATACGTTTTTTTTTTCTATACAACTAGCAGTGTTTTTTTTCTCTTTTTCAGCCTGACTTCAGTAAGCTGGCTATCAATCCTAACTCTGTCTGGCAACAGTTCGTCTCCCAAATGGTTCCTGAAATCACTCTGGTGGTCAAGTTCTGCAAGAAGATTCCAGGTAAATGTCCTCTTGGATTACAAATCAAGAACGGCAGCAAACAAACAATTTGTCTTTGTCTTATATTCTTTTTCAATTGAACCAAAGTTTTCTGACCAATTTCTTTTATTAAGATAGTTTTAGTAAAAGAAAGAAATAAGAAATCTTGAAATTCGAATGTTATTAGTATATTTATAATTTCTTTGTATCATCTAAATACTCAGCTGTATTAGTACTTAAAGTTCTTTAATATCATGTTCTATGAGTACTTTCAGTTCTTTGATTCTCTTGTCTTGTAGGTTTTGGGGAGATAGACCAGGATGACCAGATTAACCTAATCAAGCAGGGGTCGTTTGAGGTCATGCTGTGCCGATTCTGTAACTTGGTCGATTACAAGAAGGGGATGATGTTTGACCCAGAAATGAAAATAAAATGTCCCAGGTACGTGCTGTGTGTTAATGCTGTGTTACAGGACGTGCATTGACTGAATCTCTAGAAATCAAAAAAGTCTCATGTTGAGATATCTAACTTTCTGGTAAGAATTCTGGTAAGATTTTGGCTGGTGCTCAGTTTATGGGTAAACTTTTTTGGTATTGTTCAGATACTATGACAGCTTGATTTGCGATGTAGAGGAACCCAACAGAAATAAAGTTAAAGGAAGTTCAATTTCCTGCGACGAAGTTTGTCCAGAGATCATACAGCCATGTAATGTTTTTTTTTCCTGGCCTAATATAAGGCCACAAGAAAACTAATGTCCTTTTTTGGGAGGGGGTATTTTGATCACCAGTTTTGCAGTCTCTGAGGAGGTTTGGAGTTTTGTTTGTTTGGCTTTTTATTACAGTGGCTGACTGAGTGAGATGACTATCAAGTGTTGCGCAGTTTCCAGCCGGATGTGAATCAAAGTATAAATTTGTGAAGGCACAAATTAAACACCATGTTTTGTTTGCCGTTATTGGTGTTTTATGCCCGACGTGGATTGTTTTTCATGGGGGTTTTTTCCCAGTGAAGCTGCCGTTACTGTAATGGCCAACCTTGAAACCTTTGTGACTGCGAGGAGAATGTACTTCTGATGTCGTCATGTTGTCTCTTTGACCAAAACCACCGTTTGACATAGAGGGCTGTGAAGGTCTCTCTAAATGGGTGAAACTGACAACAACAGACGAGAAAGCCTGGCTCTCTTTTTTTACATCCAATATGTTGGCATGTGATTTGATGAGATACTTAAAATTTCAAGATGCTTCTAAAATTAAGTAGTTATGTTTTTCTCTGGAATTCTATTAATATGTTTCAGGGCTATATACTATAAGTGGTAGAAAAAAAAGGAGAATCATGGTTCTAGTTTTTCATAACCTTTAAAGACAATGATAAAAACATTTGATTGATTCTTCTGAATCTGTAGGTTTTATTGATTAGGCATAGAAACAGGAAAAACAATATTAATAATATGTGTCATTGAAAGAACAAAAACCAGAGGGGAATGTGATTGATATTGTGGCATTGTTATGAAGTTCCATTGATTTTGAGGCTGGTTTATCTTGCCCAGCACCTAGTGGCACCCTATTAGAAAGTTCTAAATGTAATCAGGGACTGCCGGAGTCTAACCCCAGGCTTGATACAGCAGCTCCAGTGAAATCAAACTCAACACAAGGTCACCCAGACTGAGTGCACTGTGCACCTTCTTACAAAACCAGGAACAATGGTAAGTGGAGATGTACAGGGGGCAATTAAAGGATCGTAAGCAATCCAAGAACACGTAAGCAATCCAAGAACACGCAGTGAACAAGGTACAAGTTCACGTTAGGAAAGCTTAATGATGTCACTGTATCAGATGATCATCTTGTCTAGTACAAGGCTGCTGCGGATTATTTCTGGAGTGAACATGTGCTTTGGTGTTAACATGTCTGACAAGTCTTGTTCTGGACTGTGTCTGGGGTATTCCTGTTCTCCTGCTTGTCTTCTATAGGCTTCTTCTGCCAGTTGTCTGTAGGGGTATAGGAATTACCACCATCTGCCTTGTCTAAGGTACTTTTGCTTTTTTGCCCCATTTCTGGTTTACAGGGTTTGGTATATCATTGTTAGGTCTACATGAATTACATTCTACAGGGGCTATAGGAATATTCCTAGCAGGTCTACATATGCTTGATAAATTCTTCCTGCAGTCTAAAGAGGCAATTGAAAGTAAATTCTTGTTTTTGTTCTCCAAGAGCTAGGAATATTCTTGTTTTGGGTTTTGCAAGGGCATGGTGTAGTCAAGTAAAATGTCTGCAAGGTCTAGGACTCCTCGATGGGGTCTTCAAGGACTTTGGTATTAGTGTAGGTCATTTGCCAAGGTTAATCTGCCATGGCCAGGGTGTCCTGTTTGCTGTCTGGTGAAACATGGTCATGTCTTCTCATTGACTTGTTAGACAGGAAACACACAGAGAATCTCTCAGTATGGATGATGCCATTTCTTATCCCAAATGTCAGCTTAGCATGATTTGTGTGGCAACTTTATAAATATTTTAGTAGGCTAGAGATTGCTTTAGATAACGGAGGACTTTGTAGATCAGCCAATTCCAAAGTTTAAAGGGACTTAGACACGATTTTAGATCAAAATTTTATTTTTTATTTTTTATATAAAAAATGCTTTACTATCACATTTTGAATGATTGACCAAAATTTGAATTTTAGAATTTAAGTTATAAGAGAGATACAGAGGTAAGAATTCATTGTTATGTAAACAAAGCTCGAGTCTTATATTTGTTTACAAATAATGTAAAGTATGGAATTACCATTTTTTTGACAAAATAACTCTTGGAAAACAAGGCAAACTTATTCAATATGTTTATAAAATATATCAGTAGAAGAAAGCAACATTTGATTGAAACTTATACCAATAAAACACTTATGTAAACAATAACAAGGCTTGAGCTTTTGTTTACAAAACAAAGAATTCTGAACTCTGTATCTTGCTTATAACTCAATATCTGACTTTAAAATTTTGACAAAGCATTAAACATACCCATATAAACTATTCCAAACATTAAAAATGGAAAAATAAAATTTAAAATTTTGAACTCAAATCGTGTCCAAGTCCCTTTAAAGACTGAACAGATATTAATATGATTTTGGGGAGTTAATATCAATCTGTAGTCGACATATTTTATAAATGAGATTTCTTAAAACAATATTTAACCAAATCAAAGAAAACAAATATGTTTCCTCCTCTTCCTCAACAAAAAGAGGATAAAGTTCTTCAGGTCTGAGAAGAAACCCCAGAATAATTTCCCAATTTGAAGTAATTGTATTAAATATCATATAGTTTTAATACACTATATACATACTTACATTGTCACCACTTTTTCCTAGGGCCATGGTGAAGCTGCTTCCTATGGGAGAATTCATTGATGAGTTCTTCAATGTTGCTGAGATGTTTAACCCCCTAAAACTGACGGATGGGGAAATTGGCCTCTTCACTTCTACCCTCATCATATGTCCAGGTACAATATTAATTATACAGTAATTTCTTCCCTGATCATATGTCCAGATACAATTATACAGTATTTTTACGACGCTCACAAATACCTCAGGTGCTTATATGCTGTTGTAACAAAACTACTGCTGGCCAGATTCAGCTTGGCTAGGATATTTGACTTTATGCTTATTACTGCTTCTTTGGGCAGCCCCTAATAAGTCTATTTTGGAACTCTGGTCCAATCTTCATTGCATAGATTTTTGGAATAATGGTGTCTCGCCTGCTTAAAGGAAGTTGGAGCTGAGAAATTGAAGAGAACGAGACACTTTGTCCTTATTTTTATGCAACAAGTTCATGTTCTGGCTGAATTTCCAAAATACAGTTAAGAAAGCACAAGTCCAAATATCCCAGCCAACTGAAGTCACATATTGAAAAGATAATTTAGCAGAGCTAAATCTTGCTAAGATTTTTTTTTTTTCAGACCTAATGGAATAATTCTTATTAATTTTATTTCATAAGGAAATCAGACTTGGTTAAAAAAATTATGATTATCATAATTTCATTTTATCATATGCCATGATTGTTCAATAGGTTTGAGTGAGGGTCAAAATCATTAAAGATTTTCAACAATTAGTGTGATACTCAGCAGTGTTTAATTTGTCTGTTGACAGAGCGGAAAGGCATCAAGAATGTGAGAGCTGTCCGTAAACTCCAGTCTCTGCTTTTCCAGTGTCTGTACGCACTCATCAAGAAGAACCACTTTGGTAAGTGTCTATGAAACGGTCTGTCTCTCTCTTTCTCTCCCTCTTTCTTTCTCTTTCTTCCTCCTCTCTCTTTCTCCTCCCACTCAGCTCATCCTGTATTGTAATTGAAGTGTAGAATTGTGTTTACCAGAATATCCAGGTTTAATAATCATAATATCAGCCAATTTTTTTTTTTTTCCAGGGGGGGGGGGGGGGGAGAGGGATGATATTTCGTTACTTTTTGAAAGAAAACTTAAATGGGGTGGATGATTTTTAAAAATTCTGTTTCAGAAATACATGTATTAAAAGCAGTATTGCATTCTAATAAAAATGTCACAGCTTAAACATATCACTTTACTAATGTAAATAAAAAGGACATAAAATATTAGATCTTTTAAATCTGGTTTGCACTGAAGATTTTCATTATGTCTTTATTTTTTAAATCTGTTACACTTCAGAGAAATAAGTTGACTGTGATCTGATTAAAATTTAAATAAGCTGTGAATTTACACACCGACTTTGATGTGCACTCGGTGAATCGTCAATCTATTCTTCACCTGTAATACTGACTTAATAGCTGGAGGATTTTGATATCTATGAAATAAAAAAAAATTCCTGTGATTTTTTACGGTTCAGTACTAGTTTGTCGTTTTTATCGAGTCTTTTCTAAGTGACAGAATAGGTACATATTTTTGTCCCTACTTTTGATGATATCTAGTTCTTATGATGGTGTCTAGTTAACACATTTCTACCTATTTATTGTACTTTCTTACCTTCTTGTCCTAATCAGGCATTCGAAATAAGTCAACAATTTACATTAAAATTTGGAAGTTTTTGTAGTATGTACATGAAGATAATATATGAGATGTACTCATCAAATGAAAACAATTCATTAGTTTTTTGTTTGACCCTTATTCTACATTACTATTTCTTTTTGGTAATTTAATTGTTTGCATAATCTACATAAATAATATATGAGAAGAACTTATTTTACATAAATGAAATGAATAAAAAAAAACGTTTAAAGTTTATTTTACATTTAATAATTGCTGTTTTTCAGATTACGACAATGTTTTCATGAAGGCAGTGTCCACAATGAAGACTTTCAAAGTGGTCAATCTGAAGCATCGTATCGCCCTCAACAGCATGCAAATGCAAGCGCCCTCTAAAGACATGTTTCCTCCGCTACACTGCGAGGTGTTTGAACACGGAGACTGTAGCACAGAGGACTCAAAAAAATCATGAAACACCTGACAACAGAGTCACTGGATGGTCAGGATATATAGATATAAATGTATGTAAATATGGGAGTATCACTGTCATAAGACAATGGAAGATTTCCGACGGTCAGGTGATACAGAGGGAAGAAGGAAACATTACAAAGATCTCAATCTGTGTCATTCAAGCTTGCTGGAGTAGCCTCACTTTGAACTCTGCTGATATGGCCTCTGATGCTGCAGTGATAATCTGCTTATTTTATGAGACAGGTGCCCCCTGGTTCTACTTCCCGAGGACCCCGCCCTGTGACGAGGTTGTGGATGAAGCTCCGAGTCATCACAGTGATCAGACAGTGACTGAACCAGATAATGATGAACTCGTTTTGCTACAAATTGTTCCCTCCAACTCCCATTTCTCAAACACTCTACAACAGTGTGTGTATAGACTCTTGTTTTCCTTTGTATTCGAGGAAGTGACAATTTTTTGATGTGATGCTGGCAGAATCATCTCGGCACTGTAATGCACGCTGTGTTCTGTGGGTGTTCTCTCTCACTGTATTGATGCTAGATTTTTTTGTTAGATACGAGGTGACGGAGACATTTCCCCCGTGTAACACCTGAAGTATCTTGGTATTAAGTACAGATATCAGATGGGTCTCGATGTGTGGTACCCGCCCTTTTTGTGTCAGATTTTCATCATGATGGTCTGTGAAATTGTCGTATTTTTAAAAATTGGTTCACAATATTTTTATACATTATATCTTACAGTATATCAGAAACTTTTCATTTCTTTGCATTTCGGCGAGAGGTAATTTTTTTGTAATTAAATTTATGGATATGTTTTTACTTTTTATTATTTTTTAGTTTTTGGGAGGGGTAAAATGGCAAAGACTCTGAAACAAGTTATTGTATACAACTGTAAAACAGAAAATTGCAAGCACATTTTACTTAACTGTAATGTAAGAAAAATATATTGATATAAGAATTTTTTACTGTTCTAAAATCATCTGCTTTTTCCAATATTCTCCTGAGACCAATGAATAAGGAACAACATTTGTTGCTCTGCTGATGATGCATCGAGGGTTGTATGATAGCTCTTGGATAAATGCATTTTGATGAAAATTCAGAGGTCCGTAGTACCTTCAGAGTTGAGACAAGAGTCAATGCTTGGCAGTTCAGTTAATTTTTTTTTTTCATTTCATTCAAATTAATTTTTATCATCCTCATCCCTATACAATTTATGGTTACTTGTGAATATCATCAATATATTTTGTAAATACGTTTTGGTCAGTGAATTACTGTGTACGGATAAGTTCAGTTTGTCTCATGTTGAGTGGCAAACCCAGAGAGAAATTCTCAACCAATTGAGTTCTGTTTCTGTAATTTTATGGAATTATCTGAACAGTTTAAAGATAATTATCATCATCAATTTAAAGGTTTTACTTTATATATATAACTTAATTAAGGTATTGAGGTTTTCTGTATATCTGTAACTTTTATATCATGTGTAGGGTAATACAGCAAAAATGCCACTGAATTCTCCTTTTATAGTGCTACGCAAGTTTAAAAATACAAAAACAATGCTGTTTAAAAGAACAGTTTTCATTCCACAATGCCAGAAAAGGTCTGTATAATAGTGCTACGTTTGTGAAATTTCTATACTTTTTTGTGCCAACTGTTCCTTTTTTTTCTTATTAAATAATTTGTTTCTAGTGCTGTCTATCATTGGTCACTGTATGTGTATATAGTATATACTTCACCCTTCAAGTTGGTTAGCAAAGGGAAATAACCCAAACCCAAGATTGCCATAAAACAAATGAGTTTCAGAATTACATTTGATCATAACTTTCATTCACACGGAAGGTTTTGATATTGTTTTATCTGTACAAAAGGTAAAGGGAATAATGGAATATTTTCAAAGATTTTGACCTCTCAGGGCAGATTATTATGATTATTTGACAGCTTCAAAACAAGGCTGATGCAGTATTCGTTGTGTTTTACTGGGGGAGAAGATAGCAGACTCGCTGGGTAGTAGATGTATTTCAGATTGGTATATATCATTGAATATAAGAGTCTACACAACTTACATGTATGCTGTGATAAGATTATATTTAGTGTTGACAAAACAAAATCATTGATGAATATTGATGTTATTTCGTTAGTTTCTTCCCTCCACCCCCGTTCATATAGTGGGCACAAATTTTTTTATTGCTTCAGAAAGATAGAAAACTGGTTATTGTTTGCATACTCCTTTTCAGGGAAGAGGTTTTTTTTGTTAGTGTATTTTCTCTAAAAAAAATCATGACTATAAAAAAGATGAAGATCTTTGAATTGTTTCAGTTATTATTAATATTTTTTCTGACACAAGATTTTTATTCCCTTCCTGTGAGTACAGTTCAGTGAAATAGAAACTCAAAAGTAGTAAATCATTAATCGGTTCACAAAACTGATTGTTTGGGTTCAATTCAATGAAATGAAAGTGAAGTTACTATTTTTATAACAGAACAATGTTACTTGTTACTTTTATTTTGTACAAACGACTGCAGGTTGCCTTAAAACATCTTCATGACCCGGTTTTGCACTGTTGCTCAAAAGCTTTTTGTTAAGAGTGATTATTGTAGACCATTTATGTGTTGCTGGTATATAATATATATTGTGATACTTATTATTCTCTAATTAGTATACTAAACTGTTAATGAGTTGGAATAATTTTTCCTTAAAACATTTGTGTGAGAAGGTTTTTGTTTTACTGATTATGAATTGTAAACATTGTATGTCAGAAAATAATAATATTTAATTTTATTTGTTATATAAAAAATATTTATTTTTATTTAAAGAAAATAAAAACAGATTTTATATCGTATGAAACCTTTCTAAAATTACAAATAGAAAGAAAGCCTTATGTAGTAGGTTAGAAAATGAAACATGATTTATGGGACCCGTGACCCACGTGTATAGATTGTTAGCTCACGTGTTATTTCCTTTATCTGACGCCACTAAGGCACGTGATATCATCTCTGTCCATCACTAACGAGCGTTTGAAGTGATTTGTGTTACTTGGATCCTCATTAATTAGGTCATGATGTTGCTGTGTAGATTTCACCGTCCTCTTGGACAGTGGGAACACGCACCTCTCGCTTATTATTACAGAAGACATTGTATTATGTTCAGTTTTTTTTCCTGTTAGTAATGTCTTGAATAAAAATCATTTAAAGATCATAAACAGTTATGTTTGATTGTTGTTGTCGATTTGGTGCTCTAGATTGTGTGTCCTCTTAACGTTAACCATTTTCCTCTCACAGAAGTGGGCTTAGTTTGTTCCATGTATATGCTCCTTTCATTTTAAGAAGATGGTGATGATAAAGTCATTTGTCTTGACCAACGCGTACACTACTGTACTGTAATGATCGAGGCTATCTTGGCGTGCGTACAGTACTGTACTGTAATGATCGAGGCTATCTTGGCGTGCGTACACTACTGTACTGTAATGATCGAGGCTATCTTGGCCCCATAGAACCAACATGTATTCAAATGTACGTTATATGGTCCTCGGAGTGAAAATTGGGTCAGTAAAATCGTCTTCAATACAGTAAATTCAAAGGCGAAGAGTCGCCTAGAGTATTTAGAAAAAAATCTTTACGTTATCCCAACTGTTAATTAGTTCGATATGAGAGGGTTTTCGATCTGCCTGTCTAAATTTTATGAAACTGTTTTGTTATGAAAAACTATTCAAATATTTTTTTTTTGAAAAATCATGTTAATAAGTAAAGCACATTTGTATATATAATTTTTAAAAATTATTTTTATTTAAGCATTGAATCATTTTTTTCAATGTTTGTTTAACATGTAGTATTTATTATATTTGAAACGCAATTAATTAATTGAAATAGTGTAATTTATAAATTACTATATAAAATAAAGAATTTATTTATGGTTAATTCTCAAGTCTAACTATATGATATATTTCATTATGCATTATGGTTATATGAAAATTAATGAAGTTGTATTATCAGTATCATAAGCACATATGAATAGATAAATAGATATAACCGAAAATTTTCATTGGGCCGAGGTGTCCTTTACATGGGCCGACGTGTTAATAATTTGGGCCGACCTGTCAGGGCCGAGGTGTCAACCGCCATGGGCCGAGGTGTCGTTGGGCCGAGATGTCTGTCTACGGTGCAGACAAATTGATTAACGCGCGTTAGCGCGTTATGAATATTTGTATGCACTCACCGCTGCAGTTATGAGACTATATCTTTCAAATATATAATGATTTAATGCTTATATTTACATTTTTAAGGCGTCGAGCTAATGCTCGGCAGCCTTCTAGCGATCGTCTGGATTGGCAATCGTCCAAATTGTCACATTCTGCACCGCCTTTTTAATGCGCATAAGAAATAAGTTCCTTAAGGTATCAAAAGTATTACAAGATTATTATTCCATTTATTCAACTAAATTGTGTACAAAAAACCCAACTTTGCCTCCCTAGATATTGACAACTCATTGTGTAAGTGTAAATTTGTTTAATCAAGAAATGGCGGATGAATACAATAAGGTATAAAAATTCACTAAATATTATTTTAGTTTATCGCTTACATTTTGATTGGAGACCGTGCCCGATGGAAAAAAAATTTGATATGTAAATTTATTTGTTATCGGGCATGGTCTCCAAAATAAATGTAAGCGATAAACGTATCTAGTGATTTTGTTGCAATAAATAAACACGATAATGCAGTTGGTTTGGTCGAGCATTTTAGATAGCACGTGGTGTGGATTTGTTTGTAAACAACCATACCATAGGTAATCTTGTTTCAAACGGGAATTGAAATAAATAAAAGTACCGGTATGTTTTATTATTATAATTAGGGACACACTGTTAATGTATTCAAATTATGAACCTGTGAACATTGTTCAAAGACTGTTTAAAGCAGAAAGAAAATTATTTATTTTTGAACTTTGAAATTTCTTCGATTTTTGTTAACATGATGAGTTATTGTATTATAAACGCATCACTACCTATTTGATAAGGAAATATACAGATTTTTTTTTTAAAGCAGCACAAAACTAAATTAATTTACTTTTTTATTCTAATATTACTTGATATAGGCCTACTACTATTAGTACAGAAATTCAAATTATTGACCATTTCTATATAAAAGAAAATGTCAGCTTGACGCCTTTGTGGCCGTTCCGGCCTTTGATTTTAACTTCTTGCCTTGTCTGCAAATGTGATTTATACGTCAAAATATCATAAGGGCAAGTTCAAATTAATGGAAGAGTCACTGTAACAGCTACAAGCGTGAACTTTGATTCTCGCTTGTGACGTTGCATTTTACAGCGTTCAACGTTTGTGATTCATAATAAAACTCGTCGTTTTAACCTTTGAGTACCCTGTGTGTGTTACGGTCTTATAACTGCAGTATCTCTCCACACACTTTACATGCAAAAACTATTTGGAATGTAAATATAGTATTTTAACTGTAAAATTCATTCACTTTTAAAGAAAAGTACAAATTTTATCTTATCAAACTTAAAATCTATACATATATTTATGATAGGAAATGTCAATCTTTTTATCTAGTAGATTAGATATTGTAACATTCCGATGTCTTTTTTATCACACAAGTGGCCCTAATATGCAGATATTCCGATCAAACACTTCAGTATCTGACGTCACGAGAACATGTGATGTCTTCACTGTAGGAGTTAAGATTTATTAATTTTTAAATTAATAAATCCATAAATAAAAGTAATTAATTTATTGATAATTAAATTAATATAATTATTGTACAAATAAATTTAAAACGTAATAATAAAGTATCTAATAAAATCTTTTATAAACTTAAAAATCCGGTCATGGTCAGTTGACATAAATTGCCTTAGGGTTGTAATTAAGGTTCTGGCCAAAGATATAATGTTTCTAGGTATTCAATTGGTTTTTAGTTTTGTCTTCTTTGATTTTATTGGTTGTTGAGATTTCCCTCCAAAGTCTTGGAGCTGGGTCTAGATATTTCTTTGTGACATCAAAGAGAGTGGAGGTTCAATTGTATTGAGAACTGCAATTTAACTGACTTTTGAATCTTAACAAACTCTACCTCTTGGTAAGTTAATATTACTAATTCTAATAATTTTAATATAATAGTTTAACATTTCATTAACAGTGAATTCTATAATTTTGCCAAATTAAAACAATAGCTCATGCACAGTAAGAGTGAATGATTTTGTGAGATATAAACTTTTTAATAGATAAGAATAACATGAATATGTTCACTGTTTTTATCCTTTTATATTGTGAACATAAGTACAAGTTTATTAATGTAAACTTATAATAATTTGTAGTTGACAGTCATAAGCCATACCAGCTATATAGTACATGTATATATACCATAGAGTATTGTACGAGCGCATTCCCTTAGAATGGTATGTTTAACAGTGTTTTATGATATAGAATGATATAGTGATGTCTTTATGATAATAGACATTATAGATGAATATAATAAAGATTATTGTAAACCTATTTTAAGATATGAATGCATAATGTAATTCATATATAAAGGAGGATTGATGTAAAGAGTTATTCCCCTTTAACGCAACTTACTCCTATTGTACTATTTTTATGCCGTATATTTATATTGTTTTTATTTATTGTAGGGCTATTTATTTTTGTACGATCTATAGCAATAAATATTGGAGATGCCCAGAACCCGAACATGCGTTTGTTTGATTCCTTCAACATATACAACAAATACCCCTGTTACATCACTAACGAGCGTTTGAAGTGATTTCGAGTCATTTGGATCCTCATTAATTACGTTATGATGTTGCTGTGTTGATTTGACCGTCTTTAGGATGTTCATACAGGTATTGTGTTGGATGTTGATTTGACCGTCTTTAGGATATGTTAATACAGGTATTGTATTGTACTGTATTAAGGAGAGGGCTCAAATAGGCAGATTGCCTGCTGCCCAATCCTATTATGTAATATTTTATTACATAATAAAATATTGTTTAAATAAAAAAATACAGGTATTGTGTCGGATGTTGATTTGACCGTCTTTAGGATGCTC
>WFKH01003881.1:1521015-1557865 GCA_016163765.1 Magallana hongkongensis | reverse complement strand
TATATATATATATATATATATATATATATATATATATATCCATGCATTTATGCTGCAGGCTGCATTTTGCATTACTGAATTATTAGATTTTGTCATCATGACAATTTGCTGACACTCGCATAACTCTTCAAGGCTATCATCATTTATCACGTCTTTAAAACATTTTTGAAATAGGTTAAGCATCATTGAACAAATTAATTTATTATACCTCAATATGATTATTCTATATAACGCGTAATCTGATTGGTCTAGATATTCACGTGACAGGGCGAACAAAACGTAGTGTCTCCCGGGAAAAAAATATCGTGTCTCACCTCTTCGGAAATCTCGGGATTTTTCATTCCAAAGGTATGAAAAAGTCAATATAACCATACGATGTTGACAAATATGAGCAAATCAAAATAAATATTTAATCATTTAAATTCTCTTTAGCCACAAAAACCAATTTTACTACATTTGATTTGAATTTATGAAAGAAAAGAGAGGCAATAAGAAAGAAAAAAACAATCACGATGTTATTGCTTTCGACAAGTCGAAAATTATTAGAATTCGACGTATTTTGTATAATCATATGTTGATCGGTATAACAAAACTTTTTTTGCATGAATGTTCGGGAAATATGAAGATTTATTCCCCCAAGAAAAATCATATTTCCCGAGGGCTCTGCCCAAGGGCTCTGCCCAAGGGAAATATGATTCTTCTGGGGGAATAAATCTTCATATTTCCCATCATGCAATAAATATATATTATCAAGTTTAAAAAAAAAAAAGACAGTGTTTTGTTTTCGTTTACCAATTGATCGTATCTCTATGTTGACTAAAATTTCAAGTTCTTATTTACAGGGATAAAAATCAGTATACTCACCGGTAGCTTAATGCATCATTTGTACATCTAAAGTTTGGGTAAACTTATCATTCATTTTCCTCCCGTTAAATGAATCTTTTGTAAAAAGAATAAGAAGCTTGATTGTTGCTTTATTCAGGGGTCGTATTACAAGTGGAAAATGGCCACTGATCCTCATATCACTTGGGCTCAAGAGGTCATCATCTGCGACCTTTGTGAGACCCCAGCTAGACAATTCTGCAACAGTTGCCAGGTCAGTCTGTGCTTGGGTTGCGTTGGTAAACACATGGACAGTATACAGACCCTGAAACACGAGGTTGTTCAGTTCAAGGACAGAAAAGTACAGCTGGTTTACGAGGAGTGTGGGAGTCACTCTGGCCAAAGATGCGAGGCCCATTGCTCTCGGTGTAATGTTCCAATCTGCATGATATGTGTCATAAGTACTCATAATGGACACACTATCAGACTCATGAAAGATGTAGTCAGTGATTTGAAGAGCGAAATTCAGCACGAAACACGGGATATTGAATCCAATCTTCTTCCACTCTACAATGAGATGAAGAAAAATACTGAAAAGGACATTGGTAAATCAACACAAAAATTTAACAGTCTTGAATCAGACACAGAGAAACTAAGAAAATCATGGCAACAAGAGGTAGACGCCATCTTTAACAAATTCTGCTCTTTGATCAAGTCAATGAGAGAGAACCACTTGACTGTCCTGACATCTCATCAGTCCCTTCTTGAAAACCAGATTCAAGAGATGACCAAAACAGTTCAGCAAAACAAGGAAATCCACCAATCCAACAAGGTTTCTGAAGTCACCAAGCACCAATCCAAGCTGACCGAGTACAAAGAAATCCCTACAATCATACAACAACCGATACCATCGCTGAAAAGCAACACTGACCTCGGAAAGGAACTAACTATAGAGCTAGGAGAATACAAAGCTACTCTAAAACATGCAGAGTTATCCAGTCAGAAAGATGCGAAATTTTCCTCTATGTCAACAAGGGATCTGCTGGACAAAGCCAAAGTGATTGCAACCTTTCCTACAGGAGTGGAATCCTTGTGGAGAATTTCCTGTTTGGGAACTAATGAAGCGTGGTTGAGTGGAAAGGGCAAGGCCATTACACGTGTCGACATCGATGGATTTGTACGGGAAAGCGTCACCAGCACCTGCCAAAAAACTCCGGTGGATATCGCTGTAACCAGAAAGGAAGAATTGATTTACAGCGATTCCGAACATGGAACGGTTAACATAGTCAAAAATGGGGTATCGGAGACTCTGATCACTGCACCACGAGGATGGTCACCAAAAGGACTGTGTTCCACTGAATCTGGGGATATCCTGGTCAACATGAATAGTGGAGTCCAAAATAAGGTAGTCCGCTATAAGAATAGAAAAATTGCCCAAGAAATCTTTAAAGATGAAAAAGGGGACCTGATATTTGGAAAGGATAAATGGATGCTGTTTTTGGTGGAAAACAGAAATGAAGACATCTGTGTCTCAGATTACAATGCTGATAGCGTAGTTGCTGTGGATAAGGCGGGAAGAGTTCGCTTCCGGTATAATGGCTCACCAGCAGGGGGACCAGAGCCATTCAGTCCGAGGCAGATAGTGACCGACTCCCTGGGCCAGATCATTGTGGCAGATTACAACAATGTATGCATCCACATCCTTGAGCAGAACGGACAGTTCCTGAAATGCTTGGACAAGTGTGGGTTTCATTCACTCTGTGGACTTAGTATTGACAACATGGAGAGGTTGTGGGTGGGGCTAATTGATAATGGAAACGTGAAAGTAATACAGTACATGAAATAAGTATCCCAGATTTAAAGGGAAATTGATGGACAATAAAATGAAATTAAAATTTGTTCTGAAAGGATTTGTTAATCATATGGATGGAAAATCGTTTTCCATGCGACAGAAATGCATAAACTTGAATGGACGTGGTATGTAAAAAAAAAAAACCCACAATCCAATACATGAAATGAACATTCCAAATTTAAAGGGAAATTGATGGACAACATGATATAAAATGCAAGAAAAGATTTGTGGAAGAATTTTTCAACTATATGGATGAAAAATCGTTTTCAAAGTGGCAGAAATGGATACACTTGAATGCAAGTGCAATACTTAAAATGAATATTCCAATGTTAAAGAGATATTGATGGACAATATGAAATAAATTTAGCCAGAATTCTGAAACAATTATCAATTATTTGGATGGATACTTAGTAATCGTAAACAGGAATACACGTACCATGTTTATAGTTTACAATATCCAAAAACATGAAGTGACATAAAATTTATAATGAAAGTTATCCATGGATTTTGTTGAACTGTAATTCACGTTAGAAGAGAAATAATCCAATATTAGATTCCAGCTTTTAAATTTATAAGTGAAAGAGCCTGAGAGTAGCGAGTGGACGCTAACGTGTACTTAACTACGGTGTCTAGAACGATGTTCATATAATCAAATGACAGAGCACGTTCAAAGCAAAAATTATTGATTTTTTTTTAGGCTTTTGATATTTTATGTGATAAAGCGTGACTTTTATGGTGTATGGCTTGTCCGATTTATCATCAAAACTATATATGTATGAATAAATTTTCAGCACCTAAACTGAGAAATATATTATTCTTTTTATAAATCACTACCTCCTTGTGATAACTGTATTATATTATTTTAACAACGTCTTTCTTTTTAAAAGTTAAATAAAAATTATGTTGATTTTTTTAACGTAATGAGTTTTTCAACTACAAAAAAGATGAATACGCTAGATGACGTGAGACACCCCAACCATTATTTTTTGTGAAATAATTTTGAATTAAAACAACAATTTTAAAAAAAATTAATTTTTTTTATAGAATATGAAAAACATTAATATGATATGCCCTCCATGTCTATTCTATTGTATAACATGTCTTTCACATATTGTATATACATGTATTATGTTTGCATAACTAACTCTTTTATTAATATCTTACAAGTGTGTGGTTGTGATTCTATATGTGCTGAATATGTATGCTTTGAATGAATAGTTTTTTGAACTTGAAATATTACGTTTAGCTTTTCATTTCGCAAAACCATCTTTTATAGATTTTTTTGTTACATATGGAATGAATCACAACAAGATGTAATTATAATCGGGGCGATTATAAAGTCTCCCAAACGAACGAGGCCATCATTGGGGGTAGGGATGACCCACTTGGGTCAAACTTTACAGACAAAAAGATTTAATACTTGATTATTTCTATTTAAATTTCATGATGTTCCCCAGGAGTCATTAACTGTATATCAGGTGAACCGACATGACCCATGGAACAAGAATATATCATGTTCGAGGGGGGTCAGGACCAACCCCGGGGCCCATGACCTACATACCAATTGATGCCCCTTAACACATGGAACAAGAATATATATGGTTTAGGGGTGGGGATCTCAACCGTTTTCAAGATATTTGGGCACTTCCTGTTCGAGGGGGGTCAGGACCACCCCCGGGGCCTATGACCTACGTACCATTTGATGCTCCTTGACTCAAGGAACAAGAATATATATGGTTTAGGGGTGGGATCTCAACTGTTTTCAAGATATTTGGACACTTCCTGTTCGAGGGGGGTCAGGACCACCATCAGGACCATGACCTACATACCAATTGATGCCCCTTGACACAAGGAACAAGAATATATATAGTTTAGGGTTGGGGATCTCAACCTTTTTTAAGATGATAAGTTATTTCCCAAACCTCGGGGGTGGGGATGACCCCAGGGATCATATCTAATACACCATATCACTCAATATATGCATCTGAAGACCTCATGTCAATATCTTTAATGGTTTTCAAGTTATAACCATTTACAATATAGTGTATAATTTTTCCCATAGGATTCAATGTTAGACCCCACCCCCATTTGACCCCCCAAAATATGGTTGACCAACCCCAAATTACAAAATTTAAAATAGGGTGCACAACGAGATATGCAGGCCTATCATATCCTAGAGTTTTGTACAATTCTGTTTAGCCATCTCTGAGAAACGCGATGGACAAGTTCAGAGGCGAGAAAGAAGAAAAAGAAGAAGAAGAATCGTACAAAAACAATGTCTCCAAACTACGTTTGGGAGACTTAATTATATTATCTGCACAAATTACTTGTGTCTTTATTTTCTTTTATGTATGAAAAGTTAAAAAGTTCAATGATTCCATAATATTCCAAATCAACAACCAATTTATTAGATGATATCTATTAGGTGAATTTATTACGTCATATATTTCATTATCTTAATCTGTCACCAAACCAATGCGAATTGTAATCAAATGTAACTTGATCAGTGGACGGTATCTAATTTGTATAACGATTAGCTGTCAAATACTTTGCTTTGTTTGGCGAATATTGTACATTTTGCATGTTAAAAACACTTTCTTTCCTCGCACAATATTTTTCCTTACTGTTAATATCAATCGGTAAATCCACCTTCTTTTCAATTTTTTAAATGTCATCCTTTTGATCTCTAGCGTTAAATTTTACATCTTGATGGCACTAAAACTTCATAATACCTCACACTCCATGAATTTCATTATCAAAAACATTATTAAGATTAATCTAAGTTGTAAGCTAAGCAACAACTTTTATATTTGCAAATATTATTAAGATATTTGTCTTTTTCATTTCATTACAGTGAAACTATATGGAAGCAAAAGATATTTTGATGTTTTATTTGTAATGGACTGTGTGGAATAACAGTAGGTCAAGTAGATTCTGTTACATCAAATTGATAGGCTTTTGCATTTTAGTATGTAGAACGGTCCAGAAAAAAATGTATCGGAGTTTGTTTGTTTGGGTTTTTTTTTTTGGGGGGGGGGTATTTTGTTTTGTTTTGTTTTTAAACAGAAAACTTTTGTCGGTTTGAGAGAAAACAGAATTTATTGGTTTACAATGTGCTTGTATTCTTGAAAGCTCTAGAGAGTTCATAAGTTGTCCGCAGTTTTCAAAATTTATTACTTCAGATAAGTATGTAATGAACGGGGTGTTTTTCTCTTATTAATTATAAGCTAACTTCCTACTAAAGTTTTCTTCCTTAATTTTCTATTTTAAGATAAAATGACACTTTCCTCCAAACAAAACACTCGACTTCTCGGAACACTAAGCCATTTTAGTGAATAGTTTAGGAAGGAAATACCATGTGTTAGCTACATTGTTACCACGGTTCATCCCGATAGTGGTTTGGTTATATATATATATATATATATATATATATATATATATATATATATATATATATATATACTAACGAGTATTGCTCATTATTTTATGGTATATACTGACCAATATTGTTTATAATTTTATTGTAATTACAAAGTGTCGTTGACTTTTTAATACATTACCAAACACTGCTAAATCAGTATCCTAGTAGACCCCTCTTTTGTTGAAATAAATTCAATGGAAACAAAATATGAAATATGATTTTTAGTTTAATGTTGAAAAAACTGACATACAAAAAGAGTAAAAAGAATCTTTATTTGCAATGCAGCCATTATTGATAACAATACCATACCTCTCTCTCTCTCTCTCTCTCTCTCTCTCTCTCTCTTCAAATTTAATCAAATATTATGGCCATTTATAAACCATGATCGATAATATAGCCATTAAAATGAAGTCTAAATAACGCATAGCCATAATTGCACCCGATCAATTTTTAACAGAATAAAACCGGATCGATCTTTTCTAGAATAAATCACAAGTTTACCGGAAACATCCGACACAGCCAGGTCCTGTCCATCATCCCTGCACGCCGTATGTCCACAGACATAAAACAGCGCGCAACGGGGAGCGCCAAAGTGATCAAATCCAGTCTGATGCTGGATTCTGTATTCTGTGTGAATTGTTTGATATAATATTGACCGATATCACGAAAGACATTCATTGAAAAATATGAAATTCAACATGCAATTAAGACTGAAATTACTAATTGGTCTTGGTGGCAGTGAATGTGGGAGACTGCGTTCATGTATGAATACTCAGAGCTTATTTTTAGTTAGAATG
Source organism: Magallana hongkongensis (assembly GCA_016163765.1). Classification (NCBI taxonomy): domain Eukaryota; kingdom Metazoa; phylum Mollusca; class Bivalvia; order Ostreida; family Ostreidae; genus Magallana; species Magallana hongkongensis. The sequence goes on along the minus strand of WFKH01003881.1, from coordinate 1,550,973 downwards.
TATACTAGTATATTCCAAAAGTTGGCTACAAATGAATTTCAAGACGCCTCTAAACACTTATTAATAAAAATACATGAATGTAATCAAGGCTTTTCTTTTAAAACACATGATTGCAGACTAATTATTCGTAAAGTTACAAGGACGTTCTTAACAAAAAGGTGTAAAAATATATATAGTTCTCTGGTTTTCCAATGTTTAGTAGTTCTTCTATATCACAAAGTCTTGTATACACGTATATTTTAAATACACGTATATTTTATATAAACGTACATTTTATATACACGTATAGTTTATATACACGTATATTTAGTCGAACACTCGTCAGTCGTCTAGGACACAGGGGGCGGTCCGTCGCTGGCGTTTGAGCGACCGACCAGATTATCGTCGCTCCCAATGCTGTGAAGAGTGCTTCGTTGTGCTGGGTTCTTTGCTGAATAAGGGGGCGGGGTGTTCGAATAAGGGGGCGGGGAATATTTAGGCGCCTCCGGAACTTCAGCACTATATGGAGGCGGAAACTGTTGATTAAAAGTCAAATCGTATGGGGAAAATACCGGATTAAGTGTCGAAGAACCTGTGGGGAAAAAACATGAACAATACAAAACCAAGCAAAAATAAATGAATAAAATTTTTAAAATTTTTCAAAAATATTTCAACATGATATTTTTATCTCATTCCCAAACATATACCAATACGTGTACATGTATAAGAATATAATTTTTTTGGACAACACCTGCACCTACCTGTTGTGAAAGCCATTGTCCTAGACTGATGAAGCACAGTAACATTTGCTCCTCGACAATTATGATTGGACACCGAGACAGGGTCACGTGCTCCCTTCCTCCAATGCTTTTTGAGCCAGCAGTATACAATCCCGGCAATCACTGCGATGAGCAGCGCCACACCAATGATGATGCCCACGATGAGCCCCGCGAAAGAGCAGCAGTGCTGGTCCTTGTAGTCCCCGCAACAACCGTGCTCACAGGGAAACTTGTCATTCTTGTTGACGCAGAACGTCTCCTCGGCAAACGCCTCTGTAACGCAGAAAAGGTTATTTATATACTCATTACGGTAAAGTTCTAGAAAATAATTCCAGACTGTCGTTTTGGTACTAGATCCATTACGACGTCATAATTCATTTTATATATCTTTTTCCCGTACTTTATGACTTTATGGCAATTATGTAGAAAATAAAACATTTTCTTGAAATTCCATTTGAAATCCTATAGAAAGTGATCCAGACACATATGTTCAAATTAATATCATTTTATAGAAGATGTCTAGGGCATTTTATATGCCGTTTTTAGATAGACTGAAGGCATTCTGGATACTGTAAATTCCTATTTATACGCGAGAAATTAATTAATATTCGCGTAAAATCGCGAGAAGCACATCTCGCGGATTTAAAAATCTCGCTTTAATTTTTCGGACAGGTGTTAACTATTAGGAGTTATTATTAAAATTCGGCGTTCGCGATTTTATATTCTCGCGATTTGATGCAAAACCGTTATATCGCAGAATTAAGTACTCGCGTAAAATAAGGAATCTACAGTATATTCCATTCTTAAACAAGAGGCCCATGGGCCCATCGCTTACCTGAACAATAGTTCTTGTATCATTCTATTTCGAAATGTTTAAAAATGAAACTCTTTTAAAATATTGTAAAACTCTCATATATTCCAAGATTTGACAATACATTAAACAATACATAAAAAGAAGCCTCCTTTTTGGACACCATATCTATATATTTACATTTTTCAGTGTCTTTGCCTGTGATAACACTACGTATCGATTTCGTACTACACAGTCCAATAAATTCGAATGACGTATAATTGGGGCGCAAGCAGGGTTTGCTTATTTATACTCAAATATTTAATCGTACAATTGCTGAAAATTATATAAGTAATAAGGAATCATTCTTTGAACATTATGAGGAGATAATTTCGGTCGGAGCGTGATCAAATCTATCATAAAGCCCTTCGGGCTTTATTGGATTTGATCACGCCCTGACCAAAATTATCACCTCATAATACTCAAAGAATGATTTCTTATTCCTTAAATAAGATCTAAAATCCATCAACTGACCAATCTTATCATCCTAGGCCTCAATGTATTAAAAATAACAAAATTGTAAAATTAACTATATATAATTATAAAAAATGTAAAAAACGTAGCATTGTATCTCTTGAGAAGAAGGTTTTTTAAGCATTTTTCCTATAAACTTCTATGTTGAACTTTGAACCCATCTTAGGGACCCAGTATTGGTCCGGATGTCACGGTTTTAATAATTTAGAATCTACACATCTTAGGATGCTTGCATAATAATATCACAAATTGTAGCATTGTAGTTCTTGAGAAGAAGACTTAAGTATTTTCCCGATATATTTCTATGTAAAACTTTGAACCCCTTCTGGGACCCTAGAATCTAAACTCTCTGAGAATGTTTGCATTGTAATCTCACAAATTTTAGCATTGTAGTTCTTTACAAATCAGGTTTCTAATCAAGTTACTTTTAATGTTAATTTAGCGTCCGGATCAAGTATGATCTGTGTTAAAGACTTTATAATTGTAGGATAATTGTAGGATAACTGTAGGATAACTAATCAGAGATATCCACTTGTTGAGTGGTAGTCAACGTATATATCAGACCGGGTAATCTAACATCCAACGGGTCCCACTATCACCAACTATCCTCATATCAATTCTCAGTCAAAAATCTGATATTATATATTTAGTAAATTAACTTGTCTTTCAAGCATTGGAGTTTCCTCATTATTGTAGGATTTATCTCAAGTTGTGAAGTTGTCTATACGTTAAGCAGTTTCGAAATGTTGGTGAAGCTTGGTGTTTCTAGGTCAAAGATTTAATTTCCGGTATCATCTGATATTACACTAATTATCTCTATAAATAGATCTGATTCATCCAATCATACAAAAGAAGGATGCACAGTGCTTTCTAATTTTTTCATTTAAAATATCAGAGATACTAAAATATCATCTTTTGATATTCAATTTAGAGTATGTTCCAAAATTCTGAAAAGAGCCTGCAAGCTTCATATTAAGGTCAATATGCCTACAATGTGTGTAATCATTGTTACCTAAATCCTTGAAATGCCATAACCTCTAATACCCTTAACACTTTTACAAAAAAATGTTAATGGTTGAGAGGTAAAACTAATACATAAAAACACATCACATGCAACATTTCCTACAAACATTCGTTTTCAACTATGCATATTTACCAAATATTGATCTTATGCACAGTAATAAGTTAACTACTTAAAAGTACATTTCATTTGATTAACACTTCAGTTTGTATGCATACGAAACTCTAGAGAACGTGTCATGTTCATTTCATATTTTTGTCGATGTTATTTTATTTGTTTTAAAGAAAGTATCTTTTAATCAACTAAAAATTGATGTTTTGGTCCCTATACATAAGAAAAATTATTATAATATCGAATTTTTCTCCAGCATATGATTGGTCGATTGCTGTCACATGATCGTGCTATAAATTCTGTTATATATCTCACTATACTTAAAAATTATTTACATAACAAAACACAGGTATTGGCATGTGAGACATTGTGACGTCACAATAGCGAAATCAACGCCCATACATTTTGAATCAAAAATTGTACTGTTATACTCTTGAAGAGAATTAGTTTTTGATTTATTAAAATAAAACAATTATAGCCTTTTGATATCGGTCATTAGATGGTTTTATAGACCTTATGAGAGTATATCAACCTGGGACTCATGCAATATACTCACATAAAACCATGTATTGTCCTCATACAAAAAACTACATCTGTATATTTTTTGATATAATAATCTTATTTTTTCATAAGAAATATTGGTGCCCGTACAATCATATATTGAATTTATATACACTTCTTGTTGTGACTTGAATGTCTCAGCGTTGAGAGAGTGTGAGAAGGAATTGTCTACAGGAATCGAGAATTTACATGTAATGATTGGGTTTCGATCCCAGCACTTATTGTTTGACTACTTTCCATTTATTTTAAATAATTTATTTTTCATTGGTTTCAGCACATCGTAATATTTTTATGCTAATAAGGTTTTGTAAAACTGGTAATTAAAAACGAAGTTTTTGTTTTAGATTTGGAAAGGTTCGATCAAACCAGTTGGCATTTAATGAATATTTTACTCCCATATTTTGGTCCTTATTTCATTTTTTATCAGACATAAAGCTTCGACAAAGAGGGTTGATTGAAGTGCCCGTGGTTTAGATTTATCATTTTGCCTGTTCGGGTAGTCGGTAGGAAATTTCATCATCACATTGTCTCTACGACTTGGAGGACATATGAATAATTGATGGAAAGAGATGGCGCTGGCTTTTATTGTACAATAATCAATAAAAACAAATTTTAAAATATGTTTAGATTTGTCGGCTTTAGGGTATACTTCGTGTGATGTTAAAAGACTTAATTATCTATCGACTCATTTGATGAGGGCGTTTGATTTAGTCTTGCTTAGATAATCCTAAAATCGAAATTTCTTAGAATTGAATGTCATTTCTAAAAAAAATTGTGGATCAATTGATATTCTAATCGATTGATTCTCCGAGATATGTGCCATCTTAAAAGGGAAATGGAAAATGGAATTTATATACAATATAGTTAATTCAACATTACTTTCTCATGAACCATTGAGAAACATGTTGACTATAGTATTCATGTCCAAATGACCATTGTTTAACTACAAAGGGTATTAATTGTGTAATTATTAAAAATTCTTGAAATAAAAAGCTTGGAGATCTAGAGAAATGAGAATTTAAACAGTAAAAAAATAGAAACAATTAGATCTAATCAGGGCTAACAAACAAGCATATATAAAACAATCATATAACAAAATATCCCAGAAATAAGAAAATGAATGGCAATTTGGGCCGAGCAATATTCCATTTTAGTTAAATCAATCAAATTTTTTGATTTGGTAGCTTCATCTGATAGACATATTGTAAAATCCTTTTTTTTTAAATGCTTTTTTAAAATACCAGTACATGAATGTGTCACGTGATTAGACACATGAATCATTTTTCTTTTATGTTAAAGGAAATGATAATGACCTTCCAAGACCTTGCTGCAAAATGTAGTAGGTCAAATTTAATTTAGGTAGCACTATAACTAAGTCTTGTTGTCTGTGAATATTTCATGAATTTTTCAATACAAAAAATTTGAGAAGAATCATCCCTTAACATAAAGACACGATTGTAATGTTATTGATATATCTCTTTTAAGATAATAAGAGAACAATAAACAGCCATCAAATATTTAAAGTAATCTCTTAATAAAGGCAACTTACATATATCAATGAAGACAATACTTGAGAGGTATTGAAATTAGAAGAACACGTCTCTAATTTAAATTTAATACATATTTTTTTTCTTTTCAAAGTTTTCTATTTATTTACGTCGGGTTCGGTCCCAATTAACAATAGAGCTCAATTACAGGTGAGCACAAATCAAGACCTTTCTACCTTAGTCCTGGAGCCGTACTGACATGTTTCTTGGGACTGAGGACCTGGGCCATTTACCGCTGACCTTTTGGTAAGCTTTGAATTTAGATATATTTTGGCAAATATATATATAACAGATATTTGAATTTTTTTGTTTAGAATACAGATATATTTTTATCATTTATATTAATGATATACATCTTTCTTCAGATAAAAGAGATGATTATTTAATATAAATGAGTTACCTGTCTCACTTAAATTAGAAAGATTTATTCCATATAACCAAGATGTCTCTTGTATAGTTGAGAGAGACTCTTGTCTTTAGATCATGAAGATTTTTCTTTTAATAAGATATTTCTTTTCTTTATTAAAAAGGCATTTTTTTCTTTGACTGAAAAAGATTTCTCTTGAGATTAGTGACATGCCACTTTTCTTGAAATTTCAGATATATCGTTATCCTTTATATCAGAGAGATGTCATTTTTATTTTAAAATAGGTATGTTTCTATTCTACAGATAGTATAGATGGGGGTTTTTTTAGCATTAATATTGTATATGTTAATGAGAATTACAGAAACTTATCTATTTCATCACATTATGAAGAATTCTCTATTTTTATATTATAGTCATGTGACTCTTTTTGAATTAATGATATCATTTGTTTGTTTTATTTTAAATTGTTTCTCTTCAGATTTGAGATGGGGTTTTTAATTTCAGATAACTGAGTTACCTATATATATTTATATTGTAGAGACTTCTTTTTCCTGTATATCCTAGGAATTTGTTGTTTTTCTTTTGTTTATGGAGAATTCGTTTTTTATTATATAAAATATATTTGTTTTTCAAGTAATAAAGTAATAAATTAATTTTAATAAGATAAACATATCTTTACATTAGACGGATGTCACTTTTTTTTTTATAGATGTCTCTTACTTTAGATAATATCAATATCTATATTAATATCTATTTTCTTCATATGTCTCTGTTAGAATGTCTTTTTCATATTTTTGAATATACAGTTTTTTCAGAGAGATATGTTTTTATTCATTATATTATTGAGGGTTTCTCTTTCATACAGATTACAGAAATATCTTTTTTTTTTAATTTTTTTTTAATTAAAAGAGATCTCTCTTTTAGATAAAAAATCTTTTCTTTCAATTATATGAATGTCTGTTATATTAATAATACTGTGGAATCAATAGGATTCGTGGTGGCTCAATGTTCGTGGTATTCGTGGGTAGCCCTACCCCACGAATTTACATCCTCGACGAATACTAATTTAGAAAGACTTAGTTTTCTTACTGAAACTGAAAACCGATGCATCCACGTAATTACATCCCCACGAATAAGCAAAAAGCCCACAGTCCACAAAAATTGGCCCCCTCGAATTTAAACGATTCCACGGTATCTTTTTTCATTGGATTTAGAGATGTCTCTTTTATAAAAATCTATTATTTTATTGAGATCAGGGATATATCGCTTTTTAGACCAAGAGAGGTGTCTTCTTATAGTGGAGACGCGTTTCATTTCTACAAACTAGAGAGACGTCTCACATTTTGCTATGTTATACAACAATGACTTATTTTTACTCTACATAACAGAGATGTTCGTTTTTTCAGTAAAGACTGAAAAAGCCTCCTTTATTTTTATGAGACATTTTTTGTAAATTTAAGGTTAGAGATACATTTTTTTAATAGGACCTTTTTATTTCTATAAGATATATGTCACTTCTGCAGATACATGAATAGTAAAGCATACATTAAAACTATATAAAGACAATTGAGCCATTTTTATCAATGGTGAAGGCAAAATCCGAGTTTGAACGGCTATTTCTGTTTCCTTTTTTTCCTCAATTGTTAACAAGGTGGACCCATTTTAATGATATATGTGTCATTGTGACTTTAGCACTGCTGTTTTTGTGTAACTGTAGAATATGTAATGATGTTTAAGAAATTGACTCAGAAGTGAAATATTTTCCTAAATAAAAAATTGAATGAAACATTTGTTGTTGATAAAATTTCCCTGCCTTTTTCTTGGAGAATTAGCAGAATTTAGGCAATCGGCACAGATAGCTAAGGAACCCATAAAAATAGGATATGGAAAACTAATGAACTTGAAGTCATCGCTCGTTCTTCTATCTGGCTTTGTATTCGGGTTGTGTCAACTTACGGTTATTCAGGTTGTGTCAATTTTATTCGTTTGTGTTTGATATTTATCCAACTTAAGGGTCTCGAAGACGACTTTCCTTTACATGAAAATAATCTGAAATCCTTATAATTTATGTTTTGAGTTTTCATCTCAGACATATAATGGTGTTTTTGTTCTTAAAACATAAGAGTGTCATGTGTTCTATTATTTAAAAAAATTAAAAACAGGTTTGATTTAAGTCAATTTAATTTATTTCAACCCAATCGAATTTGCTTAGATTCATTCAACCAATCTAGTTTATTTTTTTTATTGAATCGTCCATGCATGCCGTTTTGATATGAATAAATAATTATGTCATATAGCGTGTATCGTTTTCAATCGTTCTTCCTGTATTTATTTCTATATTGCAGACAGCTCCGCTAGATCAACAATAATTTTATGGAGGCTGGATGGTCAACACATTAACCATCAGACATGCCTTAAACTTTTAAATATGATACATTTGGTTATAAACTATTAATTAAGTAAAAATATTCAAACATTGTAGATTTGAAATTCGAACATTTTCCTTTTTTATACAGAGCTCTTCGTTTAAAGGAGGTAAATAGGGCCTAAAAATGGCAACGACTATCCAGATCTTTTAAAATTCGACCCCTCCCTAAAAATGAACAACAACACTGCAAGGAGGTTTAAAAATTTGCACCTACATTTTACTAAATATAGCTATCAAACAGGTGTGCAGCAGTTCATAATCTAATTAGCACAAGTGATTATTGATTCATTTTCTAATTAACCAAGTAGCCAACGAATCAATCAAATAATGCACCAGTGAATCAACAAAACAAAATGAATCAATCATGCCATCTTGTAATAAATAAAAGAAAATTTGTAAATTCTGTTCAAAACTCACAGTTATAACAATAAGATATATTATGTATATATTACAATAACAGACGGACACATGATCTGAATTTTCTGTCTTCGGCAATCATTCACTTTCCTCCCAGAGGGATAATGGACAAATTAAAGGTTTTACAGGATAAACTATCACAATAAATAGTGATCATATGGGACAGGTTTTGATCGTTAGAAAAAAAGAGACATCTCAAGTTTGTAACTTTGGAAGTCTCCTATCACAATTGGCCCAACCTCATCCCCCACCCCCGGGGTTTACCTAAAATTTACCTGTAATTAGGAATATACAGACTGACAGTATCTCCGACACCCTCCACTCTAAATCCATGGAGGCCTCTGTTACAGATGTAGTTCCAGACACATCACCAGGACCGGTGTATCCACACCACAGCTCAATTAATGGCCCTCATCCGAGATAGCGATGGATTTTAACAATTATTTAGCTACCAATAATGCACTAAGCCAAGTTTAAAAAAAAATCAATCAATTGTTTGGTTGGAGTTCTGGGAGGTTTAATTGCACTGCGTTCTTCTGAAGCCTACTGGCCAGGTCGCCATAGGTACATTGTATAGATGCTATCGATCTGTGACGCGGGTGAAGTTGTGGTCTGGATCGATCTCGTTTAAAACTGTAAACTATCGACAAAACTCTTCAAGAAATCGACTTAAAGTCACACTCCGTAGATTCGATAACACGTTTTGATTTATTACAGGCAATATAAGGCACCGGACATCCATCATGGCACAAATATTACGTCATCGTCAGCCGAAAGACTCCATTTGACAACAAAAGGGAAAAAAACTTAACAAATTTAAAATGATGTCTTTTATGAAAATTAACTAAATACGACACCTAATTGAGTGCGCGTATTACTAAAAATAAAGTGTCGAAGATGTTAATGTCCATAGAGATTTTTATGTTTAAATAAACCCAGACTTAAATTAACTAGATACAACAATTGAGTACGTGTATATATAAAAGGTTTCAGAGGTGTAAATGTTCAAGAGGTTTTAATGTTCATGGTAACTAATAAAACATAAAAAAAATTATAATTACGTGAACAATAATGAGAAATAGACGTTTGAGAAGCTCTCAATGAAAGATAATGTGTACTATATCATGTATTCAAGCCGACGTGTTTAACTGAAGACAGCACACAGCAATTCTATGGATCAGTACAGCATCTATTTTTAGTCTGAGACGGAACAAACATTGAAGCAAATTCCTAATTAACGTGAGATTTATTTTTGTTCACAAATGAAACAAATCATTTCCTGCTTCTTTATTATATATTTGTTTTACAGATCGATATTTACGTCATCAATTTTCATTACGTCATCAAATCATTCATTTCTATCTTTCGTAGGCGTTTCAATTTTAGCCACAGTTTGACGCAAATTTGATTTAGATTAATGATAAATTTAGTAAGCTAAGCTTATTTCAACAGATTTCACTTTTAAAAAAAAACAATGATAGACGAGTTTGGAGGTAGTGTCACTGACAGAAACTGGCGACAAGTTCTATTTCAATTCTAATTCATGTTTTTTGTTTTCATCTGTTAAGAAATAAACAGCAATTTGAAAGTTCACTGGGATACGAACTTGGTTGGTCACGTGATCAAATCCTGTGAAGCCCGAAGGTCTTCTCAGAAGATTTGATCTCGTACCAACCAAGTTCATATCCCGGTGAACTTTAAAACATTGCTGTTTATCACTTATATTTACGTTTGAGAATGGCAAACCGTTTAGAATCATTAATGTAAGGGTAATTTTACAGTTATAATATTGCAACCGTCAAGCGATAAGCGCGTGCGGTTATTATTGTGACGTCACGAAAAAGTTCACACAGAATTGAACGTTTCCGCTATTCTATAGGTTCATATAAGGAAGCATATTTGCAAATGTAAATATAAACGCAATGAATGGTGCATGAAAAAGAATGCCAATAAACCCACGTGACTAATATTTCCGCCGAATCGTTTGGAACGCGGATTGAATAGTCTCAATTACTTTCAAAACGGTTTACAAAAAAATAATGTAATATGGAAATGAAAATATTATACATATTATGGGTTTTTTTTTTATTTGTAGTAAATAATCTTTTATTTAGGTTGCATCCATTTTCATAAATATTGTATAATTTCTATTTATTTTAGATGTTTTTTTTAATATGTAGGCTAATTTTTTATATATATATATTGTTAAAAAAAATGTCATCTTCGTTGTATTAATCCCATTTGTATTGTAAATATTGTGTTTTCATTTGTATCTTATTATTTTTAAATTGTAAAATTTTCATTTTTGTGGTAAATATTTGATTAATATTGTTAAATCGTTTGTTTGTATTGTGAATTTTTTATTTGTATTGTGAATTTTTTAGTTGTATTCATAATTTTCATTTGTATCATATATTTTTTCATTCATGCAGTATAATTTCCATATGAATCGCATAATTTCATTTGTATTGTAAAATTTATCATTTGTGTGGAATATTTTTTCATTCTTATTCTATAATTTTCATTTGTATTCTACAACTTTAATTTGTATTATGTATCATTTCGTTCATATTTTATAATTTCCATTTGTATCGCATAATCTTTTTTTTTTGTACTTTATAATTTTCATTTGTATTGTATGAGTTTTTCATTTGTATTTAATAATTTCTTTTAAATTTTGTATATCATAATTTCCTTTTGAATCGTGTATTTATATATATTTTTTCATTACTTTCTTTTGAATTATATAGTAGCTTATGTTAATTTCTCCAAATTATATCCTCTTAAAGAACCAACAGTAGGAAAATATCTTAAAAATATGAAAGCTTTTAGGTGTATTGGGCGTGGATGTCTGATGCTTTGGGGGGGGGGGGGGGGGGGGGGGGGGGGGGGTCATACAGTGTTAAAGGCGTTCATACTTCAAAGATATTTCCCAACTCTTGATTGATTGTACAGAGGATTTAATTGGAGAACATAGCAATAAACGCAAATATAAGGCAACCTTACTCCTACCCCATTTCATGCATTGTCAAATAACTTGAATACTTTAAGAATTGGATTGTATACTTATGGTGCACTTGACATTTCATTCTAACCTAGCAACATTTCGTGGCAATCTTCAAGATTGTACAATGAGTTGTTTAGACGTTTTAATTAATTTTCTTTCGTCAAATTAGAATATCAAAAGTCATATAGCCACCGTTGGATATCTTAGACATCTTGCTTTCGCAATCTTTCACGATGCTATATATTTTAGTTCATCTAAAGCAATATTGAAACTGAAAATGTTTTAGAACCACTCCAATAGATACTTGCTTTGTCATTTGATTCCTCATGTGCATATACCACGACAATGAAAATCAAAGGATAAAAAAGAGATTCAAAATAAAAATAGCAAAACTTTTAGCAACTTTAAAGTAATACTATATATAACAAGTGAAAAGCTATCAATGTGACAGCAAACCGGGTTTTCTTTTATGTGAACTGTATCCATAATCCATGTCAACCCTGAATTGATAAACACTACCTACCGTATCCAAAGAAATTGAGTACCCATATGCAATATTTTGCAAAAACTGGTATTTTTTTCATAAATTATCAGAAATCAAAATCCTACCAATATGCATACCTCTGATATATGTACAATTGATCTGCAAAAGAACAACTTCCTACCTTGAAAACTGTAGAAGGAGTTATCCGTACAACAGGGGTACCTTATATGCAATATTTTGTCAAAAAATTACTAAGTTGACAGCTGGTATTTTTTTCATAAATTATCAGAAATCAAAATCCTAGCAATATGCATGCCTCTGATATATGTACAATTGATCTGCAAAAGAACAACTTCCTATCTTGAAAACTGTAGGAGGAGTAAACTGTTATCCGTACAATAAGGGTACCCTATATGCAATATTTTGCCAAAAAATGACTAAGTTCAAAAGCTGGTATTTTTTTCATAAATTATCAGAAATCAAAATCCTAGCAATATGCACGTCTCTAATATATGTACAATTGATCTGCAAAAGAACAACTTCCTATCTTGAAAACTGTAGGAGGAGTTTTCCGTACAATTAGGGTACCCTATATGCAATATTTTGTCGAAAAATGACTAAGTTGAAAAGCTGGTATTTTTTTCATAAATTATTAGAAATCAAAATCCTAGCAATATGCATGCCTCTGATATATGTACAATTGATCTGCAAAAGAACAACTTCCTATCTTGAAAACTGTAGGAGGAGTTATCCGTACAATAAGGGTACCCTATATGCAATATTTTGTCGAAAAATGACTAAGTTCAAAAGCTGGTATTTTTTTCATAAATTAACAGAAATCAAAATCCTAGCAATATGCATGCCTCTGATATATGTACAATTGATCTGCAAAAGAAGAACTTCCTATCTTGAAAACTGTAGGAGGAGTTATCCGTACAATAAGGGTACCCTTTTGGCAGCCGCCCGCCCGCCCGCCATTTTCACCATTTCAATAACCGGATTTTTCCGTTGGAAAACCCGGTTAAAAATTAAGCCACCGATGGTCAAATTTATTTAAATTTATTTTTTATATTGTCAATTTTAAAATTATCAATTTCATATCCCTTCGATTTAAACAAGGGCACCGCAAAGCGGAGCATCCCCTTGCGACATGACTTGTTGTAGGGGAAAATGCATTCTTTTTTAGGAAAATACATGTAAATTTTTCAGATCAAAATCTATCAGATCAAATTAAATATAACACAAGTATTTCTAAAAACCAATTTGAATTCATTATATCTATTTTATCCTAATCCCCAAGCGTTGTAGGGGGGGGGGGGGGGGGGTTACATGTACGTGGTTGCACAGTTTTTCTATTCCTAGCAGAAACTCAACACATGTACACATATGCTTTAAAGTTAAATAATTTAGATTCATTGAGTGACATTTATTTTCATAAATGATCCGTATATATTATGAAATAAGCTGAAGATCTAGCGATCTGTAGTCTGCTCTGATAGACAATTCTAGTTGCTTGTGCAATTGTGGTATGTCAACCCATAGTAGTAGATATGCAGCTATTATTAATATGAAACAATCTTCGCGTGATAAATGTGCGATATCTGTCAAAGTCTCCTCTGAATTTTGGACCAGTTCTTTTGTAAGTAATAGGGGAAAATTTGCCCGTTTGTCTACTGGTTGTTTCGATGTCAATCGGATGACTTAAATTTCTTGCCCGCTTCAACTTTTACCTATGGGCAATCTTCTAACCCTCCAATACTACAAAACGTTTGGAGGTGTTTTTTTTTTAACCTTTACTAGATTAAAATCTCAAGTTGTTGATTTGAACTGCATACGGTAGCGATTTACTAAATTACCGGAAATGTCTATTGTCAAGTCGTACATAAAATTCATGTTTAAACTTCGCCTTTTTACGATAATTTAAAAAATGTTGAATCAATTGATTTGGAAATCAAACCGGGTTTGTCCTTTTACCATGCCAAAGAAGTGTACAAAGTTTGATGAATATTCATTAGAGGGTTTTCTTGGAATTTTGTTAAAGAGCTGACACTTTATGGACACACAGCAGCGATGCTATATCCCCTTCGCAACAAGTTGCGCGAGGGGATAATAACAAACATTCAAACACACATTAAGCTATTAACTCTATTAACTCACCGTAACGTTGTTCTGTCACCCTACTTTCGCTCTGTGTGATTGATAACTCTTAGTGTCTCTTACTCAGAAATTTCGATTGATAACTCGTATACAAAGTTGATTATGACATTGATTTAATGAAATAATAATTTGTAATAGTATTAATGGTTTGGAAAGGCACATGCATTTTTTATTTGTTATTTTACAGAAGTGTGCAATCTATGATAAATATTTTTAGTTTTGAACGAATTTTGTCATAATGTATGCCCCCCTCCTTTACAATGGTGTAATTTTAGCTAAGTTTTTGCATAAAAATTTGACCAATTAATATGACATTGCATTTGTTTTAATCTTTTACAATGAGGCATATTTGTGCAAAGGTTGAGGAAATTCTATTGGAAGGTTTTTTTAAAAATTTACTAGAAAATTGAAATGGAGTGCACACACACACATACGAACACACACACGCACGGTAGCGATGCTATATCGCCTTCGCAACAAGTTGCGCGAGGGGATAAAAAAAACTCCCTAATCGTCTTCAGATATGAAAATTATACTCCGTTCCTATGGTAGCAAAGTATAAAATAAAAAAAAAAACCCAGTGAAAATATCTTCGTGATTATTGTGTCATTATTGGTCCAAATACATCTTGGTACCATTGTTTGTTGCTTATTGTGCAAAAAGTCTATATTTATATATTGCATTTAACAAGTTAAATTATCAACAGAAAATTGATATTGATATGGAAATGTGCGTAAAAGGGAAAACCCTTACTTTTGAAGAGTCATTTTCAATTGACAGGAAAGTTTAGAACATGTCTGATCTTTGTCATCATATAAATGATAATCATCATTATTCTTTCAACGTTTTTGAATTTCTCTTTTTCAACTTTCTTACAATGGCCAGAGTTTTCATTTTTCATATATAATTTTGTTGCAAAATATGTTCGATGAATGACAAAAATGAACTTAAAAATTATATTAAGCTATCTAAGATTAAATGAAAAAATATTCTTGAAATATTATGCATTTACCATGGTAATATTCTTAAAATATTCATTTACCAACAATTTTTGTCTTTTATTTTTTGGTGCAACATAATGTATTTTATCCTGATGGAATTGCTTCTACCTTTAGTCTCCGTTACTATGAAAACAGGGTCACATAGCTACACATTATGGTTCAAAATGCTTCAAACTATGAAATGTATGTGACACCGGTAGCTATTCAGAGCCACCAAATTTTAGTGGTTCCAGAGAATTTACATTTTAAACAATTCATTGCACTTTGATTCGTTGCTATAAGCTGTGACCTTGTACCGGTATATAAGATTAGAGAACATCCATACGTGATTCTAAACACTGAATCTGTTATATTTTTTGCTAAAGAGCAAAGCTCTCCGAGACACAAGATATTCCTCCAGGAACTAATTATAAATGAGGGTGTCTGTTTGTCTCATCTCATCCACACTTGGACAACAATCCACTGGTCTTTTGCTGACAAATAGGACAAACAGGTTTGGTCATGATTTATTATTTAACAAGTAAATAATGAGAAAAATAAACAGCATGGTCATTGTAACCTTGTAAACAGCATGGTCATTGTAACCTTGTAAACAGAGAGAATTTATACCACTTGGATTTCTTTGTATCAATGCTAATTCTCTCTCTTTCTTCCTCCCTCTCTCTCTCTTATTTCAAATCAATCCCAAAACAAAATCGTCTTGTTTAGAACACAAATGCTCAATATGTACTACACAGAGATAAATAATGAAAGAACCATATAATTTACAAGATTCGAAATTCCAAATAAAATTTTGTTTCATGCCAGAGCCAGAAAAAACATTCAAAGTAGACTACTGGCCCCCAGTGCTGAGAACACTTACAATTCTTGGGTCAGAGTTTAATAATGAATGTAATCAATATACTGATGTCAAAGAAAACAATTTCAGAAAATATAAACAAATAAAAGGAAAATAAATAGTATAAAACAAATGCATACAAATATTCTCTAATCACACACATACAACTTCTTTGATCTATTATTCAGGTTGGGTGGCCAACACATTACCCATCAGATCTAATCTAAATTATCAAATATCATTTTTTTTTTTTAGCTGTTATTAACTATTCAGTAAAGAAAAGTTCTAAATATTTTACGTTGAATATTGTCCTATATCTTTATATAAAGCTCTTCGTCTCAAGGAGATTATTTAGTCTGAAAAATGGCCACCATCCAGCCCTTTCAATCTTCACACAGTCATACAAACTTTATTGTAACAGTTCTGTACGTATTGCAGACTGAATAGATTATGCATAGTTAAACTTTCAGAGAAGTAAGTTACAATAAAAATCACAAAACAAAATAGTTTTTGAATTATAAAAAGAAAGTAACATAACTATTTCACAGCATAGCTCATTGCCAATTAACCATTAGGATACATTTAAGATGACATAATATTTTTAGCAAAAAAAAAAAATTTGCATTCTTTTGTAAATAAAACATCAAAAATCTTATTCTTAATTTCTTATAATCAATATCAACTATTCTAATCAATTTTCTCTCTGGCAAACAGTCTGAACGAAAAAAGAAAAGAAATACACATTTAGCTACATTTCAGTTCAATCATCAAGTGACAATAAACAAAGTCAAGTTTGGTGAAGTTTGAGGCCATTTTGAATGACTCAAGTGAAAGCTTCACCTGACAGTCAGACTACCCTTGTGAGGTCAGTGTGGATTTCATGAAATAAAATACTCTGTACCACTATACTATGACTGTACCAGTACTGATAACTGGCCTGGGACAATAAATGGCTATGCTTCTCATTAGGTATATTTAATACAACAGGAATGAATTACACCAAAACATCACACGGCTGCAGTGATGTCATCAATCTCTCGGTAAACAAATATATTATCAAATGCAAATAAACAATTAGAAACAAATCAAGATATGTAAACAAGGAGATCCGAAATTTAACACAGAACCACAGCCCCCGGCAACAGAGTAATTAGATGGCTATACATGGATACCAGTGACCTAAATCCTCCTCACTGCTACATACACTGTACAGGGGAGTGATTACCATAATACAAATGGCTGGGACCCTCCTCACTGCTACATACACTGTACAGGGGAGTGATTACCATAATACAAATGGCTGGGACTCTCCTCACTGCTACATACACTGTACAGGGGAGTGATCAATGATTGAGCAGTTTATGGAATGTAGTGTTAGAGACTAGTAATACAATACAGGTGTTATATTACACAGGTGTAATATTATTCAGGTACCAGATTACACATAGTACAAGACAGGTGTCACTGTATGTAACTATACATTGATTACACTGTATTACATTGTACATAATAATACTCTGATTAAAAGTATTCACTAAGAAGCAGAAAGCTTACATATAACATACATAAAATAAAGTTCCCTTATTATTGCTCAATAAACATGGTGCAAACTAAGTAATCTGCTGTTACATCAGTGAGTTAATGAGGCAGAAAGAAAAACAACCACCTGTGCATTCTATAACATGTAAATATAAAAAGAAACCTCCATAACCTCAAACAAAATAAATTAAAGACATATCCAACACACAAATCCCCATCTGACACCCATAAATCAAAGCAATTTTAATGGATTTAGTAAAATTAACACTTTCAAAGGCATTTAGGTAGAAGCGTATGGACATTGATCCAATCAATTAATCTCATCTTTCAAATCCACCAAAATTCAGTCTTCAACAAATAAGGATGAGACCACAATTTACATCAAACATCAAGTCCTGATTAGCACTTATTACAAATACATTAGTTCTTTCCTATGAACATCAAACAAAAATCAAACAAACAGATTACACTCCAGGGGGAGATAACTTGAGAAGTTTATCTTCCCATGTTCAAACCACCTCACACCTAAATATGAACAAGAAAATCTTTCATAGTCCAGACTTGTAGAAGTTCCAGCTACATCACAGATAGTTGAAGATATTTTAGATGAGTCTATAACTTTGGTAATTCTTTGGGAAACAAAGGTGTCCAGGTAACAGAATTCTAATTCCAATGGTCTCTGAGGCAACAGTTAAGAAAGGAAGCCATTTGTCCCTATGTTACACATTTCCTTTTATTTTTTTGGTCTCTTTCCCAACACAGGATTACAAAATATAAAAAAATTATATCCAATGAAACCCCAGGCCTGAGTCAATAATATAGGAATGTTGATGTAGATCCATTTTTCTTCTGTATCTATTCCAGCATGTCCTGTAAGGATATAACACGTGATGATTAGCAAGCACAATACATATACACTACAGACCCCTTCAGGATTACTGCGGTACTGCTCTCTTGCAGGGCAAATTGATATACTTTGCTTAAGTTTTAGTAGGCAGATAATTAAATGATGTAATTGAAACAATTGACAGTACGTCATATTTCACCAACCTATGTCATGTTGCCCTGCAAAAGAGCAGTACCGCAGTTACCGTGAAGGGGACTATAGTACAAGTCAACAAATATCTGTTACAGCACATTCTATCCATCTGAGTCATTCTTACCACATCGGAGTCGTCGTGGTAAGATTTTACGTGGGTTCCATTGGACTCCTTCTTTAATCCATTTGTTAACCCATAGCTTCTTTTGTCTTTCTTCACAGCTGGAGAGTTCAGTTCCTGGAAATCAAAACATTGCAACATTACTGTAGATACACTTTACAGTAACTGCAAAACAGTTACATAAAAACCAATTTTTAACACATAATAAAGGTTGCCTGAATAATGGAATTATGTCTTTAATAGCAACAGAACACCCTTTTGTGAACTGCAGATTAGTTACAGTAGTTACAGAGAAATTTCATAGTGAACCACTTTTCCATGAGTTAATCCTCCTATCATAGTTGCAGGTATAAATTAACCCAATCAAATGCAATGAAACAGTTTTAATCTCTATACACAGTGTGTTCTGCAGCCTCAACTTTCTTTGTCTTCTGAGAATAATATATGACACATACCTTAGCACAATATGACATTTTTTTTTTACACTTAGTCTGTTGCTCTTGAATTAGAAATGTAGTTATGATAGCTATTTTTTTAACTAAATGCAATTGTCTTACTTCATCATCATCAGAATCATGGTAGACTGTCCCAGTTGTCGCTGATATGGCCGTCTCAAACTCATTATCATACCGCTCTGCATCATTCTGATTCAGTAGAGAATATCTGTATACTACACGACTGGAAAAAAGGAGAGAGAAATAAGTGTTAGAATTGGTTCAGAAAAATATATATGTATTATAATAATACATAACGAGAGAAAGAAAAGTAATACTGGTTCAGTAGAAAATATCTGTATACTACATGACCGAAAAAAAAGAGAGATAATGATAAGTGTATAAATATACTCACTGTCTCCTGAGTACTATACACTTGTGAACCAAGAACACCCCCATCACCACCACTAACAGAACCACGATGATCAGCACCGCTGCTACCACACTACCGTTGGACTTCTGAAATAACAGTTACCATAGTTACCAGTCCAAGAACCATTTACAACGCATTGAAGAATGTTTAGATGAACTATTCCGGTAAATATTTTCATAAGCAATGGTAGCTTATTTTCATCCCTGAAAGAAACATGTTACTACAAACTTAAGGGTCCTCCACACACCTGGGGAAAGTTCTGCATACAAGTCCATTCTTCTAAATTACTTAAAGATATGGACTTTAAGCATGTGTTCGATTTGAAAATGACCAAAAAAATTCTCAATTTTGGGGGAAAAAATCAACTTTTTAAATTTTATCGCTGTTCATGAAAATAAAAGTCCCTGCTGTATTCGAACTTGAGACCTGCGGGTTGGTAGACCAAAGCAACACCCATTGTGCCACAGAGATAGACAACAAATTTTGGCGATATAAACTATTTTACAATGCGCTAAAATCGCCATGTTGTGACGTACTGTCATAAAAGTAGAAGTCACGGGGTGTTGAGGATCCTTAAGTTATGTCTACTGACTACCAACAAAGGTTCAGACTATGTTAAACTTTATTTATTTGTTCTTCTTTCAGAATCTTGATGTCTAACAGTGTAATACAAATGTTAAGACTGAACACCACTCATAAATAAGCACCGTCACACAGGTGTATAAACCCTTCGATTTCGTTACACCCGATTGCACACCTGAAACTTGTGGCGGACGTGTAGTATTCCTTTGGCGGTCTTATTTATCATTTATTTCCTAATTTATGTGCATTTTCTGTTTGTAAATAATGCATTCACCTGTTTATTTGGCTTTTGTATTCTCCTGGCTTGGAAAAGTGCGTAAAAATTTGATAATTTCATCCCGACCGAGTAACACAACAATTAAAGATGTACATGTACCTCTACAGCGAAATACTTTGAACTGTTAAGAGTTCCGCAGCTTATATAGGGGTGTAGGGATAGCGGCAATGAAAGAGAAATATGGCTGACAATGTCTTTTACGAGTAGTGTTCAGCTTTAAAGTGTAAGCTACTGATCCTCAAGTCATGAGTCTGAAACCCACTTTTTGAGGTTCTTACATCTGAAAAATTCCCATTTTGAGGTAACCATTTTTTAGTTACTCACTGATTTTGTTTCCTGAAAAGAGACTTCTTCTATCACAAGCTCTTTGGAGTTTTCAGAGCACTGTATGGACATATCAATCTGTCGCCCAGTGGGGGAGAAACCTCCCTCACACAGGTCCCCCGGAATCTTCCTGTACCTGTAACAAAGGGTTGTACTCTGTATAACAATGTACATCTTACTCTTAACTCTACATGTCCCCTGAATCTTTCTGTACCTTTTAAGAAAAGATCTAGAGTATAAATTGTTTAGTACGAAGACAGATACAATGAAATTACAGATATTTTAATCAAAGTTTTGAGGAGTCCCAGGCAAAATTCTTTACAAATCCTTTTCACATTTTATGGTTATTACGAACTCAGAAATAACGATTTTACAGATATTTCAAACTAATTTTGAGCCCTACAGAAAAATAATAAAATTTACATCAGTCTTTTATAACAAATTGTTTTACAGTTTTAAAAATTAACAATACCAATGGAAAGTACTGTTGAAAAGAATTATTTTCTACATTATTCTTTAAATGTGCAAACTGATATTTTTAAGTCTCCAGAGATTTTAGAATTCAATACCTCAATGAGCACATGCAGTGGTCATGTGATGTGAAAGAAAAAAATCATACATTTTTTAAAACAGAGATAATTGACAAGAATACAGTATTTCATGTATATTACATTGGTTCAGTTGTTAAAAAATTCATGAAACCCAAATCATGCAAAAAGCCTTGCATATCTATTCTGAAATGAGTTGAAATGCCTGGCTTCAACTGTCACAGTTCAAATCATCATAAATCTTTTGAAAACTCTTTAACTGAATAAATCTTTTAAAAATTCTTTCATTGAATAATGACTGCAATCTTACCCCTCTGTGACTATCTGTTCTTCGTGACCACGCAGACAAATGTCAATCTGAGGCTTCCTGAATGCCCCATCTTCCTTACATATATCAGAGCCAGTTTCCCTGAGGAAACCATAATCACTGCAGGGAAAAAACAGAATTTAGTGAGACACAGCAGGTACAGGCCACAGGAATTCAAACTTCTGGCCAATACAGTTCTATACTGACAGTAAAACACAGTTATAGGAGGGCACCTGGGATGAGCTTTAACGCTCAATAATCTTACCGTGTAAAAATATACCAACCATGTATCATTAATCTTTCCCGGACTTATTGCAATATTGCTAGCCTTATATAACTATGCACTTACCATTCATAATCTTCCCTGGTACAGATGCACGTAGTGGTTTTCTTTTGTATGGTGTAGTTATATCCATTGGTGCACCTGTTGGGATATAAAATTGTTTAAATCACATTTGTTACCATAGAAACTTCTACTTTTGAAGCACAATGAAACTAAGTTAAAAATATACTGTGTTTGTGACTTTGTAGGTGCTAAAAGCACTCAGCATCATGAGGTCATTAACTAGGTCAGTCACTGTTTAATGATAGTAAAAAAAGAGCAAAATGTGAGACCCCACATAACTCTGATCTCTTCACATTGTTCTTGGCCAGAAAGAAGTGACTGCTACAAACAGCTGTCCTTCTTTATATATAACACTAACCCTCAGCTGACCCTACATGACAGCAGCCTTGACCTCTAGATGTTCATGGTCAGTGATCAATACCTACCAGTTGTCCTTCTTGATTCGCATAAACTCCTCCTTGACCCCCAGGAGACAGCCCCTCACGTCCGCTTGCTCCTCCTTCCTCAGCTCAAAGTGAGGCTTCCACATCTCGTAGTCATCACTGCCACCTAATGACACAGGCAAGCACGTCTCATAACTAAACTTTTACATGTATATGTTAATTAAACAAATTCAGCAAAGAACTGGTTACGGTAAATAGCAAAATCGGCCCTGTTTTCAAAGTTAATGAAATTTTGAGTGAAATATTTGGAGAATTAACCGGTTTCAAAACAGTTTGATTTTTTTAAATATCTTTTACGGTTTTCATATAATAGTTATCTAAACATAGCATTGTTTATAGCTATTCAGTTAACCAATAACGTCATGACGTCATGAAATGTATTGACAACGTTCTTCAAATAATAATTACAGAAAGGATGTGCTGGTATATAATGTAAATAAAGACAAATTTTATCCATTATTTCTTTTCTTCTTGCAGTAAGAAATTAATAAATTATGTTTCATGTTATATAAATTTATACATCATCATCATAATAGTTTGCATTCTCTCACCAGAGGTCATGTTACGCAAGTTTCGCTTGCACCTCTGTCAACGCTCAATGTTCAAGATTAATGTACAAACTGAGACGATGGGCAAAATGTACTTAAAATCAATGTAGTTTATTTTTTTTTTTTATCTAAAATCAATTTAAATGTTTAATGCATGTGAACATCTTTTTTTCAAAGTTACTATAAGAGCTTTTTAGCCGAGGTAAATATTAAAACCGACATGATTACATTAATTATCTAGTTTGACGGATTTTTGAAAAATTGAAAGGGCAGTTTTTGCCCGCTCCAGGTTGATCGCTGGTTTTATAGAAATCAGCAGCAGTGTCAACACCTATAAGCTTATAAACTTGCCCACAATGTCTTTGTCTTTTCACCCTCACAATTTCGCATTATCGCCTTCGCACTTTCGCCTTCGCCTTTTTATGATTTGGAGCTCTCTATCGTTTAAAGATAATTTTAGTTGTATAAAATAACATCTATGGTAGAAGATTAACTTTTGAGAATTTATTTTCAACAGCCTGCACAGATCCATATTTTCAGGGATAATTGTTCTATTGTACTATCGCGCATGCATATCAATAACATCTTAGATTAATCGGCAAACCTCGGGTGAGTACAGTGCCTGCAACAAATTCTATGAATCGACCGATACTTGCTGAATGCAATAAAAAAAAGGCAAAGGCGAAAGTGCGAAGTTGAAAGGCAAGAGTTGCGAAGTTGCATGGGCGAAAGAGCAAAAGTAGTATCGCTCCTTCACCTTCGCACTCTCGCCTTCGCAATTTCGCCTTCGCACCTTAACACTCTCGCATCTTTGCCCTCAAGGCGAAAGTCGAAGTGGCCCATCGGAACACCATAATAGCTGGAGCATGTACATGTATATTATTTGAAATTAATTTATTTCATTATTTCAAATTATTTTGAAGTGTACATGTATCAAATAATTGCATGTAAGCTTGAAAGATAAAGCAATTAAATTGTATTTGTTATATTAAGATGGAAAATCTAAATCAAAGGCCTTTTTGTCATTTCCAACGATAGGAAAGTAATAGAAATAGTTTTTGTTATTCAAATATTTATAAAGCTGCATGTTTACACACAGTGTGCTCTGGGGTACTCTCATGATCCCGTCCACTAATCGGCACGCAAACATTATGAATTCATGTGAAGTTATCGCGCGAAGACCTACTTTTAAATTACCTAACACTCAAAGGATTAGATCTCCGCTGCTTTGAGTAAATCCATTGGGAGGGGGTCAAATGATTTTTTTTTTTGTTTACATTTGTTTTTTCACAACTATATATATTATACTTTAGATTGAATGTTTTAGAAGAAATTTATCGAAGAAACACTATGCACACTTGACTACTAATTGATTAATGTACATTTAGTAAGACACCTGAGTTGTATCTTTTCAAGATGAATGAAATCGATCAATTGATCAAAAATCGGGACATACCACTGTTCGGTGATTTAATTCCTCCAGTAAATATTCAAGCGACATGAATATATATTTGACAATGTTTTAATCTGAACTGATTTTTTTTTGTTAATGATAACCCAACACCAATTATTACCTACATTCTACCATAATAGATAGTTTAGATCGATCAAGAAATAATTAACGCAAGACATCCATGAACGATGTAAAAAAAGTATTTAATGTATTTTGCTAGAATTGAAGTTGTCATTTAAAAAGCTAAACACAGCTAGATCTATCATTAGTTTTGAATTCCTACATTCTTACGCAAAATGTTGTATTTTTTTTAGTACTGTAGAATTGAATTTTACCTTGTAATACTTTCTTCAGCCAAGTTTTAAAAATTGGTGTGGTGGATTTGTGTGCATTTAATTATGTGTATTTATTTATTCATCTATATGTGTCCATGTTTTATTCATACTTCCCCTATTTGAGTTTACTTGGCATTTTTTTCCTTTGATTATAACCCGTCCGGGTTAGGTGCCCCCGGGTCTATAGTACCCTGCCAGGATCAGTTGTTTTTTAAGTACTTTGAATATTATGAGGTGATAATTTTGGTCGGGTGGTCAAATCTAATAAAGTCCGAAGGGCTTTATGTTAGATTTGATCACGCCTCGACTGAAATTATCACCTCATAATATTCAAAGAATGATTCCTTCTTACTTATATTTATATAGTTTTCAGGAATTGTATGATTAAATATTTGAATATAAATACATTGTAAGCAAACCCCGCTTGCGCCCCAACAATCATCTTCACAACATCAAGGTTTTGTGATTACGGAACTCCACACAAAGTTCCTTAATCACAAAACCTTGACGTTGTGAAGATGCCCAACTATACGTCCTTTGAATTTACTGGACTATATAGTACAAAATCACAGTTATCACAGGCTGAGACACTGAAAAATGCAAATATTATATAATATGTACGCAACTAACCCATAGACAGTCCCGTTACAGAGACTAATGACATTCATGTACTAGTAAATATACTGGGCGCTTAAAATGCATGCACATAGGAATATGATTACTATTATTTTTTCTTGTGAAAATAGTTTTTAAGTTTGATTTAATTACTTCAACAGGATCGGCTAACATTCAGTGTCTGATTTACTAGTATATATTTCTAATAACTTTGTACCAAATATATAAATCTACACAAATATCGTGTCTTGAATATGACTTCTGATTTGATAATAAAACTGTTTTGAAATTTTAAATGTATCTGTATAAACTCTTTCTCTCTCTCTCTCTCTCAGATACTTTATGACGTCATTTGTTTACACTTGTTACGTCATTTATGTAGAGTACAACGGCACACGGATAACTTTATATTCATTAAATAGCAAATTATAAGAAATGTTGAGGTTTTTTAAAGAAATATTTCTTCTTATATCCATCCTGAAATCAATATTGTATATTTGTTTTTACTACACAACAATGTTGACCATTTTATCTGCAATACACGGTATGTAATTGTGAGTAATTCAAATACACTGTGTCTAAGGACTAATAAACTAATAAAAATACTCCAATTTTTCCATGGAACGGTTTTATTTTTCTTTAATTAAAGTCAATTGTCAACGAAAGTCTATTTTTACATTTAAGTATTTATTTAGGCATTGTCATATTAAAGAAACTCATCTTACGTCTTAGCTAACCAATGAAAACATCAATTTTTTGTTCATCTTGAAAATAGAAAATAATAAAAAACGAAAGTGGCCGTAGTCTTGTACATATTTTTTTCCGTTTCTATGTTAATAAGCAGTCTAAAATTGTGCTATTCTGAAATATTGGTGTATGTACTCGAATGTGGCCTTATAGAAATATCAGATCAAACATTACAAAAACCCATATATTTTACAAAATCCGTAAACAAGGTCCGGTTTCGGAGTTTACAATTACCAAACACACGTGAATTTTAGCAAACGAAAGTTACTTTCATGCATGGGGTGTCCTACATGAATTATTTCGGCGAACATTTTAAAGATATCATGTGTTTGATTTTTCACATTTCGACAGGGCCGATATATTATACTTAGCGTACCCAGTTCTTTGATTATAATTGAATCGTTTAATTTAAAAGTGGCCAATTTTCAATTTGGGATTGACAACTTTTCACATGGGTTCCTAACTTTGTTGATTTTAACTATGATTGGTGAATGACTTCATATCAAAATGAAATATGGAACAAATTTTAATATACATGTAGTACAAGTTATTTACAAATACAGATGGAGGATATCATAGTTGTATATTTACATCTACCGAGTATGATTCCCTCTATTTCTTACGGAAACTTCAGTTAATTCATAGCTCTATAGAAACTAGCAGGACTGATATTGACACGCCCCATTTATCGATTGGTCAAAACCTACAGCAACTGAAACTGACATGAAATTGACAGGACTGAAATATACACGCCCTGTTTATTGATTGGTCAAAACCTACAGCAACCTGAGAAAAAGCACAGACTGCACGAAATTATCATGATGATGTCAGACTCAAATTATCCCACATGAATCACCAAAGAAAGCATTTTATTGTTTACATAATAGGAGTAGTTTTTAATACTTACATTTCCTTGGAATGGCCTTAGCAAAGTCTATGGCAAACACGGTCCAGGTCTTCTTTGTAGGATGGTACCCCCACACCCCAACCACCATGGCTCTGTTCTCCGGCTCTGTCAGTAGTCCGGTCAGTATGATGGCCTCTGAGGCGTTCTGTACAAATTTGTACTCATGCCAGCATCGCCCCTCATCCACCGAGAACTTGATGACCGTCGGCTGGGGGTCGGATGTAGAGATGGCCACTAACAGAGCCCCACTGTCAGCTATCTGGTACATGTGGGGACCGTCTAGTGCCTGGAAACAAAACCACACCATCAGGCCATGGCAAGGTCAGTAATTATAACAGGTAATGTTTTTCATTAATGTTTATTACAGGCCTCAGGGTTTTAAAAGCCCATTGATTTTTAAAAAAAAATGTACATCAGATTCAAATTTATAACATTTTGCACATAATTTGCAATGAAATATATTCTAAAAATTACCTATTATTGAAATTAATATGTTGTTGCATTCTAAGCTTACCTGTGCATATGCAAGCTATTTTTAAAACATCACACATTGAAGAAAATCTTCACAAAGTGTACTCTCTGGGTACTGGAGCAAATTCCCTTAACTCTATTTGAGAATTATGTGCCTCTCCTTTTACAATCTCACACCTTTTAATCACTACAACTGATTCAGGTAGCACACCTTTAATTACCACACCTGATTCAGGTAGAACACCTTAAACTAATACCCCTGATTCAGGTAGCACACCTTTAATTAATACACCTGATTCAGGTAGCATACCTTTGCCCAGCTGTATCCTCCGTCACTGGTAACATACACATCAGGCTGTGTTGTCTGTAGAGCATCCGCCACATGACCTGAAGAAACAACAATTACGATTACAATGAACCTCTAACACACAGTCTAAGTCCCCGCTCACGGTGATTACAATGCACCTTTAGCGGGTCCCTGTCCCTGTACATTAAATATACTCCATAGACAGGATGTAAGGGTTTACTTGCCATGGACCAGGACTATCCCTGGGGCAGACTTAGAGCTGAGGGGAGGGCTGGCGGACACACCCCTCGTAATACTGTAGGTACCATGGATTTGTAGATGGCAGGGCTGTAACAGATTTTCAGAAGTCTAACTACAACTGTACCACATCGAAAATATCAAGAAAACAATCTTTCCAGGAAAAAAAATTTATCTCAATATTTAATTAAAGATTTCAAGATTCATTTTGTCTCTATTTTTAAAATAAAGAGTCAAGTTTAGCGAGTCTTTAATGACATTGAACAAAATAAAATATTCTTATGCCTCCATAGTCATAAGTTTGAAAAATGACAAGTCCTAATTTCTTTTCTTTCCAGTGGACACTGACTATCTTTTTGTCGTAACAGTGGAAGTTACTGTAAGCGATGACAAATACTTATTCCCTCGGTTCCAGTTAACAATAACTGACCTTCTTGTCTGTACTCACTGTCACACTAACTTATATGGTGGACACTGACTCACCTTTTTCTCGTCCTTGCACATGGCACCCTGAGGTCGCGGCAGAGGCTGCCACGTGGCTCCGCGGTTGTAGGTAATCATGCTATGAATGCTGTCGTCCTCGGACATCTGACTCGTGATGTAGACGCCACGCATTGACTCCACTCGGTAGAAGTCGGTCACCTCCCCGTAGTTAGGGTACAGGTGTTTCTGGAGCGACTCCGAGTACACGAGTCCCCGCACGCCTGACGTGTAGAGTGTGCCATGACCTGTGTCTACAATAAATCAATTTAAGTATAGCTTGTATAGAGGAACTCAAAATACACCAGCCCCCACATACACGACGTGTAGAGTGTACTGTGACTAGTGTCTACAATAAATCAATTAAAGTACAGCTTGTAAAGAGGGACTCAGAATACACCTGCCCTTATACATCCTATCTGTAGAATATACTGTGACAAGTGTATACAGAATCGACACAAAGCTAAAGAGTAATCAAAAGTACAGCTTATGACAGAGAACTTGAAACATAACATTAATAAAGAAAAGAGTTTCTATTTTTGGTTTACTGTTATCATACATAGATTTGTCAACTCAGAGTTAGATGGGACTTGCTTGCTTACCTCCTGGATTATCCACATGCATAAACACCAACTTCTCATTCATATCCAGCACTGAGTAAAACTGCAATAAAAAGGAAACACATACATGTACTACTGTAACTGTTATTAACAAAATCAAGCAACTGTAATATTCAAGCACACTGACAATGATGATGATGATAATGATAAAAAAATCTTTCTTATCATGTTTGTTCAACCATCAAATGCTGTTGTATCCTCACAATTTTTCTTTACACAAGTTGCTCAGTGTGTACATACCTGTTTATTACTAACTTGTTACTTCTGAATTTATAGATAAAACATAGAGTACTTTTACGTTTTTATCATCAGCTATCAGTACTTTTAGTACTTTGATTCCTTTCCTTACCCTATCTCCAGTTATCGTTGGCAGCTGCGCTGTATTCCAAGATTTCCCAAGATCTGCTGAAATCTTCATCAAACGATTTCCTCTCTACAAAAATTAATACTTATTTCATGAAAGCTTGAAAAACTAGCATAATGGATACGCATATTTAAAAATACACTAAGATTCTAGATATTAACCAAGTGCTGCTGCAACCATCTAACTATTGAAAACACAACTGTTTTTCCAATGCAAGTATACACAAGACATGTAAGGCCCACACAGGGAAACAATTTTAAGAAACTCAAGAAAGTTTATTGACTATTGGGGCTTAATCAATACACTCAAATCAAAAAACAATATAAAAAAAAATCCATGATACAAAGCATATCTATGAAATTTCTTTGTTGACAGTATACTACAAGTTTTGTTAAGAAAGCACTGCAAATAGAGGGCGGTAGTGTGAGTTGCTTTTCATACTCCCAGAGAAGTGACACCC
>WFKH01003881.1:1486124-1499761 GCA_016163765.1 Magallana hongkongensis | reverse complement strand
CAAAATCTGTTGCGCGAGCGCGTCGACGCGCCGAATACAATTAGCCCATCGCAGGTTAACTCCCAGCGTAAGCTGGTACCCAATTTCAGCTGGGTGGACTGAAACAATGTATATAGATAAAGTGCCTTAAGTTGTCTAAGTGCACAACACACAACATCAAGTGACCACACAGGGTTTGAACCAGAGACCTTTTTGGTTTCTGGCCTAACGCCCATAACCACTGAGCCATGTGCTTCAGACAAAGGCAGACAGTTGTCTAATTAAGCTATAGGGTTCTAAAGTTTACCATATTTACTATGGTCGAGGAAATGATATTTGGACAGGTTAGGACCGCTTGCTTAAATGGGATACAATAACATAGGCCATTTCCGGATAATAATTAACCCTGGTGGGATAATAAATAAGGTGATAAATAAATTAAAATAATTTGCTTTTTAGAATAGAAATTAATGTGACTACTTTTAGTAAATCCAAAGTAAACATAGAGTAAACCCAAAGTAAACCGTGATTGGACACATTGCAAGTTTTCAAAAAGCAGAACCAGAGTAAACCTCAAGTAAACCCAAAAGTACATCAAGGGTTTAGTTGGTGTCTGCTTCGGTGTTCGGTTGGATCTGAATTATTTGGTACTGTACTTGAAATATTTAACATATCTCATGATTTGGTAACAAAAGCAATACTTTAATAGCATATGATACAGTTTTATGCGCGATTCAATTCCACTCAGTGTTTTTTAGACTCTTAATGGTGATAAGCATGAAATATCTTACTATCATTTTAATTTTATATTTATAAGAAATTTCAAAGGGCACTGCAACTACTCCAAATAAAAACAACTTGTATGGAATGCAGTTTATATATTATTACATGGTAATTTGAAAAATATGGAGAAAAGCAAAAGTCATCCCTTGGTAAAGGGCTTTCCCCCACACCAAAGACACTCAAGGATCAAGATAAATTGAGGAAATAATGAAAGTCCAACAAAGTGTTTTTAAATATTCTGAAGAACTATTTCAAACAGTAAAAACAGTTAAAACAATGTACGTCCTATTGACATCTGGCAATTCTTATCAGGATTTAAACTTATTGTACTGTCTCCGTTGTACTAAAGCTCCTTAACTCTGGATGTCCAGGGGTTATTTGGAGGGAATAAATAAGATCAGAATCTCACTGGGAATTAAGGCCTGAAGCAGAGGTATCTTGTGAAAGTCAGAGTTAATTGATAAAGACCTTTTAATTTATTGCTCCTGTGGTAGTTTGTACAGTGACTGAGGGCAGACAAGAAAAAAATCTATTTTATCAGTGGTAACAGTGATGGCCCAATTTTGTGAATCTGTCTCCATTTTTTGAAAACATCTTGATCGAAGGAGACGACTACAGCTTGACATGTTTGTTTATTGCTTTAATCAGAGACTGGAGGCAACCCAATTTTCAAGGAAGATGTAGAACAGTTAAGCCGTGCATATATATAATTACCAACATAAAAAATGATGATATTTAACTGCTTGTGATCTGACATACGTATGTAATTACCTTTAAAATTCTTTCTAAGAAATTTAACCTTGTATGAATATATTTAAATGAAAATTCTATAGAATTAAAATCTTATGGAAATCACCAGTTTCAGTGGTGCAAATAAATATATATGCTACATCTGAAGAATTTACAATGCAGTGTAGTTCATATATAAAAAAAGATAACAAATAATTAAAAAATGATAATTTATATATATACAAGTGTTAAATTACGAGGGTTGTTCGGAAATTATAATGAGACAACACAAATATTTTCGTTTCTAAGTGACAAATATTGGTGAAAATTGGTATAAACATTGAAAAAGCCTAAACAAATAATTTAAAAAAGCAATATTTAAAAATATTTAATATTTTGTTTACGACGGTACATAAAGAAGTCGGTGGTCGGGGTACCCGGCGCAAGCATAAACTCGTAGATTATCAAACCTAAACAATAACTTACTAAGTGTCGGTGGACCAAAAATTTATAGTAAAGGAAATCAAATTATATATGTTCATTTTGCTATTTATTGTGACTAACTTGTGTGCAAGTTTCAGTAGTGTTCGAGTTGAAATACGGAGATAGTACAAATATATTTACCAAGCAGTAGAAATCTGACCACGTTTGTTTATTGAAGTTTGACGTCAAGGCGGCGCAGCGAATATACATCAAATTTGTGGGAAACACGGAAGAAGACCTTTACAGGTCAAGTAATTGCTTAATCAAGAACTATACAATATAAATGATTCAAAAGCTTCATTTTATTGGATTTTTTTTACTAACTTTTTAACTAGAATTAAAACAAAGGGACTAAATATCTACTACCTTTTTCACAAAAACTGATATCAACGGTTCTTAAATATGTACAGAATGACTTTTAACTAACAGACGTTTCACAGAAAGTTGACTTTTGGGTAGAAATAACTCGATTTTTTTCACAAAAAAATCAAGAATGGAAAAAATATGTAAACGTTGATATCTTAAAATGAAAAAAAAATAGTTGAGAAATGAATAATGATTCATGTAACTTTGCCGTTTGTTTATAAAACATTGGAGCAAGGAGACACGTTAAAATGACGTTGCGATGAGTTAGGGGTTGCGCCGGGTCACTGAACGTAAGCAAATTTGTCAGCTTACCATAAATGATCTAATGATGTCATTGACGGGAAAATTTTCACAATAATAAATGGTATCCTGATTAACTTTTTAGTGAAATTTCAATGGTTTATCTTTTTTCTCAAGGGAGTAACAGTAAATGTCTCAATAATTTCCGAACAACCCTCGTATAATGAAATTCCAAAGTAATCTAACTTTGTGTGCCATTTTCCCTTTTCTTATATATTAATGATGAAATCATGCAATTATTCTTGTACATATTAAAAATTTGTGTTTTAAATATAATCCCCAAGCAAATTACATGTATCATGTTTATATATATTTAATTGTCATTCGATGCAAAAATTAAAATAAAAAAAATTAAGTGATGTCTAATAAATGTTGTTTTTAGTCTAAATTCCATTTCTGAAAATATGACGGAACTGTTGAATCAGAAATACAGAGACCAGCTGGTCACGTGGATCGGTAAGCCCTGTCACTTCCAGTTGTTGTACAAGATCAGCAGGGACGGGTGTTCAGCCCCGACGTTTCACCAGAAGTGTGACGGTCAGGGTGCCACGGTGACGGTCCTGTACAACACAAACAACACGATATATGGCGGCTACCTGTCAAAGAGTTGGAACTCTAATAGTGTGTGGATAAATGATTCTAACGCCTTCCTCTTCCGGCTGCAGTATAACGGGTCATCTAATCCATTAAAATTTCATATTAGTAATGCAAGCAATGCTGCATATGGAAACAATACGTACGGTCCTGTATTTGGGAATGGTAATGACATTTACACTTTTAATGGAACCATCAGCAATTCTGGAGGCTACTTTTCTCTAAATGGAAATTTCAATGGGTTAGGAGGTTGTTACAACTTAAATGGCCAAAATAGTGCATCCTTCGCCAACAACAGTCTCCAAGTGACTGATCTTGAAGTCTATCAAGTCAAAGGTAGATAACTTGATCTTTAATGTTAGTCGTTACTACGAATCCAACCACCAAACCAAATTATTTGCTCTGTTTAGCAAAGACTCAAAGTATATATGCACTAGAATACTATTATATTAACATGATTAACTGATCCTTATTTTGTTGAAATCTAGCTGAAGGATGTTTAAGACAACTCAAAGTGCCATTTCACAGTAATTGATTCACATTCTTGTAAATTTTCTCTCACAAATCAAGAATGTAATTGATGAAATAAAGGACACTTCTGTTTACCATTACAGAGTATTGCAAATCAGAACAAAGAATTAAAGCTATTTTTGCTAATTCTACATCCCAAAATATAGAAAACAAATTGTTTTTTCCACTTAAAAATTTATTTTTTATATGCTTAATTATTCTATATGTATTTCATTTGTTAAGGAATTTATTATATAGATGGTCCTGATCCAAACAAAACAAAGATGGCTGAATCTTCACTTCTGGACAAACCATGGAGAAAGTTTCCCGAGTTTAATGCAGAGGTGCAGTATTAGTTTTTTAAGGAATAAGGAATCATTCTTTGAGTATAATGAGGTGATAATTTTGGTTGGGGCGTGATCAAATCCAATAAAGCCCGAAGGGCTTTATGATAGATTTGATCAAGCTCCGACTGAAATTATTACCTCATAATATTCAAAGAATGATTCCTTATTACTTATATTTAGTACATAATTTTAAGCCATTATACGATTAAATACACTGTATTTAAATATAAATTATCAAACCCTGCAGGCGCCTCAATTTGGCGTCATTTGAAGTTATGGGTTATATAGTACAAAATCGATACGTAGTGTTATCACAGGCAAGACACTGGAAAATGTAAATATATATATATAAAGGTCTTGCCTCAATGCTTAAATACAATATTACTGGATATAAAACTGGTAGTAGGCCAAAATCACAGCTAGTGAAGGAATACAATTTTCAATTGTATCCTGTATTGGTGCAATGTTAGGTTTGAACTTTAATGCATTTGTTTCTGTGAATTTGAAGGGCCCAATTCTATTTAAAAATAGAAACGGAAGTTAAATCTCAATAGAATAGTTCATTTATGTATATAAGGCTTTATCAGTCTACGGATTATTTATCCATTGGCAATTAAATATCTGTTTCATAAAGACAGTACACAAACTAAAAGAAGAACTGGTGGACTATAGACCAGACAGTGAGACAGGTGTAACAGCAGCAAACATTCTCCTGATTGGTCAGATCGGCGCGGGAAAATCCAGCTTCTTCAACTCTGTCAACTCCATATTCCGCGGGAAAATCACCAGCAAGGCACGGAGTGGGAGCTTTGAGCATAGTCTCACCACTGTTGTAAGATTAAAATAAAAAATTGTTGTCTTAGATTTAATGTAAAAGCACCTTCAATCAGTGATAAAGAACTTTCTTCCTTTTTTTTAAAATTAAATTTAAACTTGTTTTCTTTTGACATGACAAGAAAAATAATGTTAAAATTGTATTGAGTTAAAGATTTTAAAGAGAAAGGTAAATAATTGTATATCATAATGGTGTGATTATTTTATATCAGTACCGTAAGTACAACATCAGGGACCACAACTCTGGTCAGACTCTGAAGATTCGCCTGTGTGACACCCGCGGTCTGGAGGAGGACTTTACCATTGACTCCCAGGAGATATCTCACATACTGGACGGCAATGTACCCGACAGATACCAGGTATGTTACGGAACAGATACCAAGTTTATAACAGAGAACATTTATATTGGACAGACACAAGGTATGTCAGAATATCAGAAAACATTTAAACTGGACAGATACCAGACATTAAAGAGAACAAATACCAGGTATATCAGAGAACAATGACGACTGGAGGAATTAAGTTAGGGGGTGGGAGGGGGAATTAGGTTTTGCCTTCGATGCTCAAATAAGAACAATTCAATGTTCACAGAGTTTTGAGTGGCCATTTTTTATAGTTACCAAATAAGGTATCAGAAACAAGTTCTTTTGTTATTGATTAAAAAATAAATTATACAAAATATTTACATTTGCAAATATTTTTCCTTATATGAACCTATAGAAAAGCGAAAACATTCAATTCTGTATGAACGTTTTCGTGACGTCACAATAATCATAGCAGGCGCTTATCCCTTGTCGCTTGGATTATTTTAAAATTAAAATCTCGGTAATTTTAACAGTTCTGAACGATTTGTCTTTTTCAAACGTAAATATAAGTAATAAACAGCAATGTTAAAAAGGTGACCGGGATATGAAGTTGCTTGGTACGTGATCAAATCTACTGAGAAGCCCTTTGGGCTTCACAGGATTTGATCACGTGACCAACCAACTTCATATCCCGGTGAACTTTTTAAATTGCTGTTTGTTTCTTAAATAATTGCCAAAAAATACAGCATTATCTAGGTCTATTTAGCTAAAAAAAAAAAACATGCCTTATACATGTATGTAGTCTTAAAAATGGAAAATTTCTCAATAGATTAGTTAAAGACAAAATACTCTCTACCCATGGGCACTTAATATGTGAAGTTAATCACGGTTGAGCCAAACAAAGATAAATACTGTGGTTTCATCAATATTGTTGAATACCAATTTTCATGGATTTCATTGTTAAGTTGATCCACTAAATTAAATGTTCATTGAAGTGCAATTTCGACTATCAATTTGTATTGATAGGGTCATTGGCTACTGAACATGGCCAAAAGGAAATGAAATTGGATGGACATGCATAAATGGACAGACTTATTTACTACTAGAGGGCTTCCAAAAAGTAGAGCTCTATCTTCTATAGATTTAAGAGATACCGTTCATGAATTGATGATATAAATTTAAACTACCATTACACCAATCCATATTTTCAGTTCAATCCCTCGGCACCGTTCACTACAGAGACGTTTGGCTTCATCAGGAACCCCCATCTAGGGGACAGGATTCACTGCGTGGCTTTTGTGATGGATGGAAGTACTATTGATGTTATCCCAGAGAAAATCCTCAAACAAATGAAAGCAATGCAGAGCCGGATGAACCAGAGAAGTAAATACAACTTGCACACACTAAAAAGATTGAAATTATGAATTTGAATAATTATACTAAAATTTTCTGTTGCATTCATAGATTTTTTTCTGTTTTTAATGACCAAACAATTGTACATGTACAGTATCGTTAGTCAGCCTAGTTTAGTGTAAGTCATCATAGATAGTAATCTAGTCAAAATAC
Source organism: Magallana hongkongensis (assembly GCA_016163765.1). NCBI lineage: Eukaryota > Metazoa > Mollusca > Bivalvia > Ostreida > Ostreidae > Magallana > Magallana hongkongensis. Next base: position 1,492,965 of record WFKH01003881.1, on the reverse strand, counting down.
TATGTCTCACAAACAGTTCTTTTTTCACACTACAGACATCCCTCAAGTGGTGTATCTAACAAAGCTGGACAAAGTCTGTCCAATGGTGGAGGAGGATGCAGGTCACATGTTTCACAGTTCAGCGGTTCGTGAAGCCGTGGATAAAATAGCCGACGTCATGGGACTACCACGCGGTTTTGTGCTGCCAATCAAAAACTACGAGAGTGAAACCATCTTAGATCAGAATATAGATATCTTGATTCTGAAAGCTTTGAAGCAAGCGGCAGATTTTGCTGATGACTACATGGAAGAACAGGTGGAAAAAATGGCGGCGGAAAATGGACAAGGAAGAAAAGAGAAAGAGTGAATGGTAATGGCACCATTTAAGAGACAGCTTATATGAACAACATAACCAAAGTCTTAAGAGTTAATAAAAATGAAATAATGTTAAAATCGGTGGCAGAAAATGGACCAAGAGAGAATAAAGTAAAAGAGTAAATGGCAATCATATGTCTAGAGACAGTTTTTTTTAACAACATAACTAAAGACTGAAAAGTTTGCAAAAACAAAATAACATGGATACAAAAAGTCCTCAACTTAGCAGAACAGATAAATGAACAGATTCACTGGGGGGGGGGGGGGGGGATCTCAATTGTTTGAAAACTCTCAAGCTCAGATATAAGGACAACGATAGAACTAAGACTACCACAAGATTGTTCATTATACATCGTATTACTCATAGTTAATATCGAGTGTTTATTTTTATTGTTTATCATTGAAAAACTGTTTGACTGTGCAATATCTTGGTTTCTGATTCTTAGTGCGATAGAAAGCACAGTCTTTGTTTTTAATTTGTTTTGTATTAGCAGGACCTAAATATACATAGACAATTTATCATATCAATTAAAAATCGATTTTTACTCAAAAGACAAAATGTTGTTGTTTTTATTTGCAAGGAAACAAATGACATTCTGGACCACTGTGTATTGATATTATATGACAACACTCATTGGACAGAAAAATTGTATGCATTATTTGCCCAATATAATTTTTAAAGGACTAAAATTGCCCCCTAAAATGAACATCATCATATAACTGTAATTCTTTGTTTTCTTTGTACATATATGCATGTGATGTTTTAACGTAATGTTCATTTTGATTCAAGTGCCCACAATTTAGAAATACGACATCGTAAAGACAACCTTTTCCCGCCATTTTTGCATTTTTAGCATAAAACGGCTTGTTTTCAAGCAGTTTTTCTTTCAGAAAACATAGAGCACATGCTTGAACAAACAAAATATTTTAATCAGAGATATATCTAGCCAAGACTAATAAGTGACAAAAAAATTAACCTTGTTCAAGCATGCGCTCTATATTTCCCATTCGTAAAAATGTAAGAAAAATGTCAATTTTGGACTGATTTTGAATGGATTATAGAAATAGCGTCACTTCTGACGTCATATACTGTCCTTGAGTGCAAATAAATATAATAAACAGGTTAAAAATATATTTTATATCAACTCTTTTAAAAATAACATGACATTTTATTGTACCCGAAACACTTTAAAAAGTGGCTAATTATGGGGGCAAAATTAAACTCTTATCATATATAGTTCTTTTCAAAACAAGTTCAATCTTTGTTTAGCTGCAGATCTGTAGCTCTCTGGTTGAAAAAATTCGGATAGACAAACCATTTTTTCAACCAGAGAGCTATAGATCTGCAGCTAAATCTTTGTTATGTTTCAATTTTTTGATGATGTGGTGTTTATTTTCCAATATATATTTGCAAAATTGTCACCAATGGTTTTTTTTTCAAAGTTATCCTTCTTTTGATCAGTGTAATTTTCTAGATATCATTTATCTATGAAATGGTCACATTCCCAACAAGAATTGGGTATGGTCGCATGCAAATAAAACAATGTCAAATTGACAGAGGAATTAGAATAATTATTAAAGAATTAATGTCTCAAAATATTTTGTTGTTTGCATGTGGCTACCATTGAAGTCATTAGTTAAGAATTTGTGGTATTGGAAATGGCTTATCAAATAAATTCCACATATATGTATGGTAAGAGGTATCACCAGAAGACAGTCGGTTAAAAGACAACAAAGTTCCATTAAATTCTGTTCAGGGGTTTTGATGAAGTTACTCTTGTAAGAGCAGGACATACATGTACATGTAAAGAGGAAAAACTTCCAAGTTCAGAAAGAACCAAATCAGAAATTCCTGCAAATATTTAGGGCATTTCCTTAAAGTTTCAAATATTTAGTTAACAATTTTAGAAGAGTTATACTGAGACTCTGCACATTATGTACTTATTTATGAAATTATTTTATTCACTTCATTGAGCATTTAATTGATAGGAGTGTTTTGACAAGATAACATGACTGATTGATGGGCAGACTTGCTGATCAATAAACACTATTATGCAAAGCAGGTTTAGTCAGCGAAGTCCTGTGCCATGTAACAACTTTGTAACATACCTCCTCCCACCGAAATAAATTAAAATTGGAAAAATAAATCTGTTACAATATAGCAACATCTGTCAAATGCTTTAAGATGACTGGTACAAACAACAAGAAGTGGCGGGTAGCGGTGTGATATGTGGTTTATTTACACACTGTACAATGTGGGATGTTTGCTGCCTGTCTGAGGGTACCTGTAGCAGAAAGTACAAAGTCTGTCAACATGATCAATGGGCCACGGATACATGAAGATACATATGTTGAAGATGATCGCCATGAGGTCGGTGACAAATTCGCTCACAACTCTTAACAATAGGCCAATATCTATCAAAGATTCTATTTCTAAACTACATGTACATTGTACAACTTTGACATAAAAGTATTGCTGGCTTCTGAACAAATATTAAGCCCATAATCTGTACATCAATTATAAAATAATTTGTTAATCTATGGAATTAAAGTGAAATATTTTGTAGCTAATGCGTAAAACTTAACTACAGCCCTGATCAGAAAATTATTAAACTAAACAGTGAATTATTATTAATTCAAATTGAAAAAAAAAGAAATGAAGAAAACTCTTTAGACTTGAGTCAATTAAACTAAAAACAAAGTAGATGTACAAACAATGCAGCAACTTGCTAATAAAGCTGCTATTGCATTTAACTTTACGGCCTCATGCGTACTCAAGGGCACGGAGAGGATAAGTACGTAAAGTACATTTAATTTTATATACTAAATTAAAATCCTAAATCAGTTTCTACATTTTCAAGAGGTACATGTTATACTTAAATGTATTAGTGCTATTACGAATAAAATCAAAATACTGATTTACTGAAGCTTTACGTGTAGAATTGTGCAAGTGTACAAAATGACCAGTGATGTCCTACTGAGCTTTCTGGTGTGTAGAACTGTACAAAATGACATGTACTTCTCATATTAATGAAGTGCAAGTCTGTACCTAACAGACATATTAACCATTACATGAGGAGCAAGCAACACTTGGAGCTCTGTGACGTTGTGCGTGAAATAATGTGCATCAAGCTCCGTCAACTGTTGTTTATCTTTGTGCAATCATTACTTTATAAAACATTACAGTCATGACAGAATGTACTGCCCCCGTACCCTTATTGAGAAAGAGAGATGTGCTGAGAAAAAAATAGATATGAAAAAAAAAATGTTTTGACAGAAAACTTATTATGATAAATATGATACTGTCATATTTAAGTGAAAAATAGTACATTATTTGCAAAAATCTAATTAAAATAATTCTTTCATCCTAAAATGACAAACATGTCTCTCTCTCTCTCTCTCTCTCTCTCTCTCTCTCTCTCTAACATCTAACAACAAAATCATATGGAAACAAAACAACTGGATTGTATTATATACAGAAGACACATTAAAATATTTTGATTATTTTTTAAAAATTAAAAACTGCCAAATCCTCCGTATTTACACATGATATAAACAATATAAATATAATGTAATATCAACAAAAATATAACATATTAACACACACTTAATCTTAAAATAACCAATAAATAAGCATAATTTAATAATAGACCACCATTTTATCTATACAATAAATTAACCCACAAAAATAGTAAATAAATAGTACCTGTTTCTCACGCTGTACTGTCTAACAGTACCGTAAATTATTTTAACAACACCCCCTCCCAATGATTCTAAAACTGAGCATCGTATATCCTCTGTATATATACATGTACATCGTATATCCTCTCTATACATTGTACGTATGTTTCTTTGTCCCCAAAGTATAAGTCTTTATCCAGTATCTGTATTGCAACTTTGCACTTTATCTATTCTAAATAAGTAGTCTTAACAAATGCTAATAAACCAACAAGGAAAAAGCAGGCACTTCATAAACAATCATGTCATCAATTCACCTACAAGAACATTTACTAAAAATAAGATACATTTAAAATGGTTCTGTTCATATAACTCTATGGTAGAACCAAAGCTGATATTTCAAAATTCAAAACAGAGAATTTAGGAAGCAGTGGGAGAATGAAAACAGAATTGGCATCCACCACAAATGACGAATTATAATGACTGATAATGAATGAGTTGACAGGTGATAGAGCCTAGAACATTGTGGAGTCCTGAGATCTCGGTTATTGCAAAGTTCCAACACTGTCCTGTATATATCTGCATAGCAGAAACAACAAAGGGGAGACGACTGTGGTAGAAAACGGTCCCTGTCTGGAGTTTAGTATAACTCCAGCACAAAACACAAGTCTGGTATAAATATAATACATGTGGCATAAAATATAGTATCTTCAGAAAAATGAAGTTCTACTATAGAAACAATTCCCATAACCTCACAACAGGGCAAATCTGATAATAACAAGACAAGAGAAATTAGCTGTCGCAGATGTTTGTTTTAAAAAAGAAACGGTCAGGTAAAAAGAAACGGTCAGAAAGTCAGGACAAATGCCCTATCAGATGTCTCCTTGCCATTTGTCAAGTAGCAGTATGTCTGTTTGTTTCCTTTTTTACACAACAGTTAATCAGGAAGGCTGTTGGATTCCATGCTGACAGTTGAAGAGGACATTCTTGATTAAAACATTCCTAACTTGTTGATTTTTAGGATTTTCCCAAGTCTCTGTTTTGCTGTTGCTAATCCTTTCTTTGGTTTTTTGGCTGCAATCAGAAAATTAAAAAATTAAAAAAAAAATTAAATGAGCATTAAAAGCTGATCAAAACCAAGCAAAGTTGGTCTTAAAAGTTTCTAATTCTATTTTGGATAAGTATACTAAAGTACATGTATTTGGTTAACAGTATATGAAATAGTCAAAAGCTTTGATCATCTCGCAAGAAATCAAAGTTCTTTCTCATTGCTTTACTATTATGTGTTTAACTGGTATCTATGTAAAAAGTATCTCTCCCTGCCATCTCTTTGGTTGACAATGTTATATACATGTATAAACTGGTCCCATTGCAAGTTACTACTTAGTGTGTACATTAAATCCCTGAGATCTCATTGGTTGACACCGTAACATAAACTGGTCCCCACGCTACCTGTACGAACCTTTGACTGGACTTGACACTTCCCCCTGAGGTTTGGCTGGTTTGACTAGGTTTGGACGGAATGCTGAACCTGAAAAATAATGGTTATTCATCAGTTATCTGAAAGAAAAATAGCTGTAACCATAACATTCAATTTTTGGACATTACGTACCTGGAGCAGAAGAAGATAAGGCAGTTCCTGGAGCACTGCTGGGATCACTCTCAGAAAAACTCTCCGATTTTAACCGCTTCCTAGGCTTCTTTGGCTTCTGGAAGGGTAAAGAACAATATATACTGTAAATACAGGTACACAGTATGCCTACAGGTATGTTAGCTTTGTGTATCAAGATTTCATTACTTTAGACCACTGCTTACTAATAGTGCTACCCTCTGCTATTAATTTTAGCATATATTTTTTAAAAAATTTCGTTTTCATTTTCATCAAAGTCAATACCAAGAGATTCCAATGAAACAAAGTTAAAGTGATGAAGCGCTGCTAGATTTCTCAAAAATTAATAATGTGTGTAATCATGATATGAAGAAAATTAGACATAGTAATTAAAAAAATCAAAATTTTACCATCGCAGCATAAAATTTAAAATATTAACTGTATATGAAAATAATATATAGTTATATACATTGCCAATTCCTATTACAAAACATAATGAAGCGCTGCTTTTTAGTTCAGAATAGCACTTTGTTGTATAGGTTTGTAACAAAAATTGCTTCAATCAGCAAGAGTTATCTTTCTTTATCATGAACTATTGAAGGTTTTACATACAGGTTTTACATACAGCATATGATAAATTACGATAGTTTCTAATTTTTCAGAAAAGGTTTTCTGTTTTTAAATTTGAATAAGATAATAGTATATGGATCCATATGTTTTAGAAATGATAAAAATGTAAACCAGAGCATTTTGTTATAACACAAAAAGGGGATCATATGAATGATCTTCCAGTAATTGGTATAATCTCAATATTAGGGATATATTATCTTGAATAAAATGTGATATTGTTCTTTTTTTTAATTTTGTTTTCCCATATCTGATCTTTCAGAATATAAAATCCTGATTCAATTTTAAACATTTTAAATGTTATAAGTTTAAAATGATGATAACTAAGCCTAGAGTTTACAATTGCCTCAGTATGTTTTTCCCATTTATAATTCATTTACCTTTGTGAACGAGCTATTAAGAGAGAATAAAGATTCATCTAAAGATTCTCTGGCCTAAAACATCAAACACATATTTTTCATGTACTTTAATATTACATATAATTTCCTTTAGTTTGAAAAAAAAGCAACAACAATGCATTGGTGGATGGGGGGAGGGGTATGGATATTACCTCATAAAAATTTGATCAATATG
>WFKH01003881.1:1424364-1447768 GCA_016163765.1 Magallana hongkongensis | reverse complement strand
ATGATTTTCACAACTTTGAATCTACACTACCTGAGGATGCTTCCACACAAGTTTCAGCTTTCTTGGCCAAATGGTTCTTGAGAAGAAGATTTTTGAAAATTTCTCGAAAATTTTCATTAATTCCTAATTATCTCCCCTTGTAAGAGGGCTTGGTCCTTAATTTTCACAATTTTGAATCCCCTTAGGCTAAGGATGCTTTGTGCCAAGTTTGGTTGAAATTGGTCCAGTGGTTCTTGAGAAGATGTTGAAAATGTGAAAAGTTTACAGACGGACGGACGGACAGACGGACGACAAACAAAATGTGATCAGAATAGCTCACTTGAGCTTTCAGCTCAGGTGAGCTAAAAATTGGTCCCCACAAATTTAAATGATTCCACAGTATATTCAACATATGGCCAAAATTCAAAGTTTAAAAGGGCCAAAATTTCCAAAAAAATAATAGAACCAGAATTTCCTGGTAATGTGCTTTAATCTACATTGTGTCCTAAATGCCAAAACAGTTTCTTTAAATTCCATGCAGCAGTTTAAGAGGAGTTGCGCTAACAAACTGTTCATTACTTTATTCAATATATGGCTAAAATTCTAAGTTCAAAAGAGCGGAAATTCCCAGATAAATAATGGAATCAGAATTTGTTTTTGATATGCACTACACATTGTGCCTTAAATGCTTATAAAGTTTCAAGAAAATTCATGCAGTGGTTTAAGGAGGCCGATTTGGAGTATTTGCCTAAAAACCATAATAGCAAAACTCTTTATTTTTTAACCAGATGTAATTTACCCCAACTCTAGTTTATTTGCGAAATTTCAGAAAAATCTACCATCTGGTTCTTTATAGGGGCCATCTCAAAATACAGGTACATTTATAAAATAGGAATATATAGGCATGCAATTATCATTGTCCACACTTCAAAGCAGATTAAAAAATACTACAATAACAATTTTCCTCAAATTGTAATATGTTATTAGTAATACCATTTTCTACCTCTTATATATATATATATATATATATATATATATATATATATATATATATATATATATATATATAAATTAAATTCTACCATCTGATTTTTAGTGAGAGTCATCTCAAAACAAGAAAATACACCAACATTTTTTGCTATATATTTGGAGTATTACAAATGTAGATTGGTACATTTATGAATTCATTAAAAAGTTAAGAAAACCAATCCTGAGGATAACATTATTCTGTCTATAAAATGTCAAAGACATAAGATGTTTATACTTTTTTTTTGTGGCTTGTTTCTTATAACATACTCCTTCAAATAGCTCTTTACTGTAGATTCCTAATTAAACGCGAGGAATTAATTTCTGCATAAAATCGCGAGAGGCAACCCTCGCAGATTTTAAAATCTCGCTTTTATTTTTAAGGCAGTTTTGAACTATAGGAAATTCTAACAAAAAAATGGTGATCGCGATTTTATATTCTCACATTTGATACAAAACAGCGGAATTGCGGAATTAAGTACTCGTGTAAAATAAGGAATTTACAGTATTTTATCGTAACGTCATAAAAGCACAATGGCAGCACTCAGCAACCAAACCACAGAAAAAATGTTTAAAAATAAAAAATCTAAATATTTTTGTGTATTTTGTGTATTATGTTCAATTTAATAATTGGTAATGAAAAAAAAATCATAAAAGATATTAATACACAGTATTTTACTACAAAAACGTACAAAATGAAAACTGAAGTGGGCCTCCATAGTAAGTGGAGTTACACTTACAAAAACCAGGACTGATAGACAGACTGACTGGCGGACCAGTCAAAAATATTAATGTATTTCTGTGAAAAATTTCAATGATTAAAGGCAATTTATTCAGAAAATGTGGGAGTGCTTGACAGTTTATTAAGCAGTTCATAAACAGTTGACTAGCAGTTAGTGAAGCAGTAAATAAGCAGTAGCTTAACAGTTTACAAAGCAGTACATAAGCAGTTAAGAAATGGAAAAATCTTTCCAAAATAACTGCTTATGAACTGCTTAAGAACTATCAAAAACTGCCTATCAACTGTTAAGGCTTATAAAACTGCTTATTTTATTAAAGGGTTTATTGTGGTTCCAGCATGCCCATAAGCAGTGCAGAGAAGGTTTAGAAACTGTTTATCAACTGTTAAGGTGGTTTAACTGTTAAGGTTAAGAAACTGCTTAATAACTGCCTTTCACTTTGCCATGGGTACCCTTGCAACTTGGTTGCATAGGGTAATTAAGGCAGTCAATCAACAGCCAAAAACAATTTGTTCTACCAGTTTTCTATATTTGGAGATGTAGAATTAGCAAAAATAGCTTTGATTTTTTGTTCTAATATTTATCATGGTTTGCAATACTCTGTAACTGGAGAGTGCCCTTTATTTCATCATTGACAATTATATTCTTGATTTGTAAGGGAACAGATTTGCCTCTTTATTTACATGTAAGTGCACCAATTACAGTGCCATGGGACCTGGACTTTTCTTTTGGTCCTTCAGTATGATTTCAGACCAGCAAGACAAGGATCAGTTAAAGCAAGATTCTAGTGCACAATTAGAGACTTCGCTCAACTGTACAAGTAATTCGATCATTTGGGGGTTGGATTGTAGTAACAACTAAGGATAAAAATGATCTACCTTTGACTTGATAGACTTCCAGATCAGTCACTTGGAGACTGTTGTTTGTGATTGAGTTGCTGTTCTGACCATTTAAATTGTAAGAGTTTCCTAAACCACTGTAATTTCCATTTAGAGAAAAGTAGCCTCCAGAAGAGTTGACGGTTCCAGTGAATGTGGTGATGTCATAACCACCACCAAATGTTGGCCCATAGTTACTGTTTCCATACCCAGCATAGGTTGCACTACTGACTGGGAACTTTAGAGGATTGGATGACCCGTTATACTGCAGTCGGAAGAGGAAGGCGTTCAGATCATTTATCCACACATTATTAGATTTCCAGCTCTGTGACAGGTAGCTGCCGTATATCGTGTTGTTTGTGTTGTACAGGACTGTTATCGTGGCGCCCTGACCGTCACACTTCTGATGAAATGTTGGGGCGGAACATCCGTCCCTGCTGATTTTGTACAATAACCGGAAGTGACAGGTCTTACCAATCCATGTGACCAGCTGGTCTCTGTATTTCTGATTCAACAGTTCCGTCATATTTTCAGAAACGGAATTAGACTAAAAATAACATTTATTAGACATCACTTAATTTTTTTTTATTTTATTTTTACATTGAATGACAATTAAATAATTATATAAATTAGTTACATGTAATTTGTTTGGGGGTTATATTTAAAACACAAATTTTTAATATGTACAAGAAAATTGCATGGATTCATCATTAATATATAAGAAAGGGGGGAAATGGCACACAAACTTAGTTTACTTTCGAATTTCATTATAATTTAACACTTGTATAAATTATAATTCTTTAATTTTATACATGCACATGAACTACACTGCATTGTGAATTCTTCGGGTCTAGCATATATATTTGCACCAATGGAACTGTTGATTTCCATAAGCTTAAATACTCATAGCTCAGTTAAACCAGTAAACAAACATGTCAAGCTATACATGTAGTTGTCTCCTTCAAGATCCTTTAAAAAAATGGAGACAGATTCACAAAATTGGGCCATCACTGTTACCACTGATAACATAGACTTTACATTTTTTTTTGTCTGCCCTCAGTCACTGTCCACACTACACAGGAGCAATAACAGATCTTTATCAACTCTGACCTTGACTAGATACCTCTGTTTCAGGCCTTTCCAGTGAGATTCCTATCTTAGTTATTTATTCTCTCCAAATGGGCATCCAAAGTAAAGGAGCATGCAGCACAACAGAGACAGTACATTAAGTTTAAATCCTGACAGGATGCCAGATGTCAATTGGACATTGTTTTAACTGTTTGAAATAGTTCTTCAGAATATTTAAAAACACTTTGTTGGACTTTCATTATTTCCTCAATTAATTTATCTTGATCCTTGAGTGTCTTGGGTGTGGGGGGATTTAATGATAGCCCTTTACCACGGGATGACTTTTGCCTTTCTCGAAATTTCAAATTACCATGTAATATATAAACTGCATTCCGTACAAGTTGTTTTTATTTGGAGAAGTTGTCCTTTGAAATTTCTTATAAATACAAAATTGAAATGATAGTTGATAAGATATATGCTTATCACCAAGAGTCTAAAAAACAGAGTGGAATTGAATTGCGCATTAAACTGTATCATATGCTATTAAAGTATTGCTTTTCTTACCAAAACATGAGATATATTAAATAATTCAAGTACAGTACTGAATAATTCAGACCCAACCTAACACTGGAGCAGACACCAACTGATTTTAACCCTTGATTTACTTTTGAGGTTTACTTAAGGTTTACTCTGGTTCTGCTTTTTGAAAACTTGTGTCCACTCACGGTTTAATTACTTTGGGTTTACTCTGGGGTTATTTTGGATTTACTAAAAGTAGTCACATTTCTATTCTAAAAAGCAAATTTAATTTATTAATCACCTTATTTATTATCCCACCAGGGTTAATTATTATCCGGAAATGGCCTATGTTATTGTATCCCATTTAAGCAAGTGGTCCTAACCTGTCCAAATGTCATTTCCTCAACCATAGTAAATATGGTAAACTTAAAAACCCTATAGCTTAATTAGACAACTGTTTGTCTTTGTCTGAAGCACATGGCTCAGAAACTAAAAGGTCTCTGGTTCAAACCCCGCTGTGGTCACTTGATGTTGTGTGTTGTGCACTTAGACAAGGCACTTATATCTAAATATTGTCTCAGTCCACCCAGCTGAAATTGGGTACCGGTTTATGCTGGGAGTTAACCTGCAATGGACTGGTGTCCCATCCAGGGAGAGTCAATGACTCTCATCCGCTTAGCACCACGGAAACCGGAGATAAGCACCCGCCCTATGTGCCTTCATGGCAAGGAGAAGGATTTAACTCTTTAACTAACTTGCCTTTGTCTGGCATAATCTCGGCGAGATTAAAATGTTTTCCAGGTAACTGACTTCTCTTCAACAGAGAATTCTTTAGTCTGAACGAATTATTTTAGGGCTTGTCACAAAGTTTTGTCGAGTTCTTAGTATGTGGCCATCCTTAATATTTTAAATGGGCATGATCACGATTTTGGTCAAAAATTATTTTTCCGATTTTAATGTTTGCAATGCTTCAGTAAGGCATTTTTAATAGGCAACAAAAATTTGGGCGTCATTCGTTGAGTTATAAGTGACTTACAGAGCTTACAGTTCTTTGCTATATGTAATCAAAGCTTTTGTTTACATTTTGAACGTTGACGCGAAAACTCCAGTTTTAGGTTGAAAATGAATGTGGTAAACATTAGGATCTGGGTTTTTTTATGCTTAAAATGAATAAGAAGATGAAAAAATCAGTTTGAAAAAGAACTTTAACTGGTATATTGAACTAATGTAAACAAAAACAGGACATGATCCTCATTTACATGACAAAGAATTGTGAGCCCTGCATGTATTTTGCTTATAACTTCACTACTGACACTCCAATTTCAATAGGTTATTGGAAATGCATTCCTAAAGCATTGTAAATAATAAACACAGAAAAATTGAACTTGACCAAAATCGTGACCATGCCCCTTTAAAACTCACAAGCTGTATTTATAGTATAAGGTGTGGCCATAGTAAGAGGACAAAAAGTTGGTGACGAGCCCGTGTGGACGAATCTTAAAATAATCAGCTGTATAGAGGGTCAAATCTACCATGCAATTATACTGTTATAGTATTTCTCTTTTTTTATGTATTGCTGTATAGCATGTATATAGTTCAATATACCCTAACCTAACTTGCAGTTAGTAATTATTTTTATGCAAGCAGAAAAAAAATTAATGATAAGATGCATTGAACTGTAAAAAGAGTTACTTACGTACAAACAAAGGTCTCGTTTCTGTTGTGAGCTGCGTTCAATGGTCGGTGATCGCGCCAGCCGCGTTTTACTTTCGATTTACCTTTCGAAGAAAGTTATGATGATAAATTTTCTTAAACTGTTAAAACCGAAAGTGCAAATAGTTTCTGAAAAACAGAGTGGTTTTTAAGGCGATGCTGATATTAGAATATATTTCAATATCTCCTTAGTAAATAAAAGGAAACGTTTTACTTCTAGATTCAAAGTACATTTCGGTAACTTATGTCAGTTTGTTCATTGAAACGTTCGATTATATCATTTTATTGGTGTCATCCACGAGTTTAAATCAGGTCCAGTACAATCTCTTGATTTAGCTATATAGCTTGAAAAAGCTATATAGCTTGAAAAAGCTATATAGCTTTATAAAGCTATTCAAAATAGCTTAATAAAGCTATTTATGTGCAGTTTTTGAAGAAAATATTTATTGTAAGAAATGGACAAAAAATCGCAATTAACTTGCTACTCATATTTGCACAATTGACCATTATAAACTTGACCACAATTAAAGATAGTTTTAACACTGCAGCTTTTAAACACTTATAAGCAAAAAATATATTTCCATTGTTTGGGTTACTGTTTACCACTTTGTGTGCAATGAGGCGTGGATAAGTATGATTTCTTCTCATTGTGATAAGTTATTACCAATCAATTATCTTGTTTACCATAACTGACCTCCTTTATATTTCATTTAAAAAGTAACTGTGTGGTCATGAATCAGTTGCCCCAAAACTTTTAGTGCAAAGTCTCTTAAGGAGACGCAAATTGATGAGTAATCTTTACATGCATTATTCACAGAACAGTTTAAAGTTGAAAACTATCACTGGACTAAAGTGCGATTTTTATACATACTGATAAAATTACAAATTTAAGAAAAATGTATGACAAAATAGCTAAATGAAGCTACTCTGAATAGCTTAATAATGCTATTTAGCTTATTCAAGCTATATAGCTAAATCTGGAGATTGTACTGGACCTGTAAATATGCAGCTACAATGGTGCACAAAGTTTATCCAAATCTTGTTTGGTCTACAAGGACATTAACAAAATTGGCACTGCGTTTTGCATCCTTGGAATGCACGCATTCCTATTATATACTAGCGGAAAAAAGAAACTGTGCATTATTTAATATATGAAAACACATTTAAAAATTACAATGAACAAATTTTATTTTTTGTAATACTGTTAACACATGTATTCGTAACAACATCTCATAACACATTAATGTCAACGTCGAATAACGTCAATTTCAGCACACTCGAAAGTCACTGTTATTTGAAATTGAATTAACAAAATTAATAACGCGTGTGACCACCATTTGCGTTCACGCATGCTTGACAGCGACGCCTCATTGATGCCACTAAAGTGTTCAGAAATGCTTGAGGGATGTTGTTCCAGATGTTGGTTAATGCCTGGCCTAAATCAGCCAATGTCACTGGCGGATTTGGTAAACGGCGTAAAATCCCAGACGTGCTCGATCGGCGACAAATCGGGGGAAACAGCTGGCCAAGGCAAGACATCGACATTCTATTGAACAAACAAGTCCCTGACTACACGTGCAACGTGTGGCCTTGCGTTGTCTTGCTGCAGAGTGATGTGATTTTGATGTCTCTGTATATATGAAGGGTATCACATGACGCTGAATAATTTCATCTCGATAGCGTACGCCGGTGAGATTTCCATTGACAATTTGTAGAGGGGTCCTTCCACGTGCTGATATTCCACCCCACATGCACCATAACGCTACCTCCACCAAATTGTTGACGTTGTACAACACAAGCGTCCTGGTAACGCTCCCCAACGCGACGATACACCCTACAACGGCCGTCACTGCTATCCAAATGAAATCTGGATTCATCAGTGAACAGAATATTGGCCCAGTCCTGTATTCTGAATCGCAGATGTGTGCACCACGCTAGTCTGGCGATACGATGACGTTGAAGCAGTACTGGGCGCACCGCTGGACGTCTTGGTCTGATGTTCTGCTCGCGCAGACGATTACGCACATGCAGTTCTTGGACTAATTGGTCGAAGCCCTGGAATGCTACGGGCAGTCAAACTTGCTGTCTGGAAACGATTTCTCAGATGCACAAGTCTAATATGGTTGTCCTGTTGACGTGACGTCACACGAGGTCGCCCAGAGCGCGGTCGATCCTGAGTGTTGCCAAATTGTTGAAAACGTCTCCATAATGACTGGATGGTGTTCCGATGAACTCCAAAGTGTCTTGCTACAGTATTTTGTGCCATTCCAGCTTGCAGCATCCCAACAGCACGATTACGTTGGAAATCGTTGAGTCGTGGCATGACATAGGGGTAAATTTTGTTGAAACTAAAGTGATTTCCTTAACAAAAAAAGTTTAAACAAATCCTTTACAGTTCTTATTCCAAACAGTATTGGCCCGTAAAACTCGTGCGTACAAATTGTTCAATAAACAACCATGAAAAAGTCCGTGCACCCAGACGGTTACCATCCGATATTGTTAAAAACAATACCATTATCGATTGTTTAAATTTTATAAATACAAACAATTAATAGATATACAAAAATTATACTAAATTTTATAATGCACAGTTTCTTTTTTCCGCTAGTATAGCTTTTAATATGAAACAATATTACTTTTAAAGAGACCTAGACACGCTGTTAGCTCAAATTTCTCAATTGTGTCCCTAGTTTCCTGTTTAGGATGGTAAATATTGGTATTTTGAATACTTCATATAAGATTGAATGTCAAATAGGCAGATTAAAACGAATCAAAGAGTTCAGAATTCTTCTAAATTAAAACAAAATTTGAGTATTGTTTTTATATTCACAAATGTGTTGTACTAGTATAATTTTCAATAAAACTAGACTTTGACCCGTGCGTGCACGGGTTGACATTGCATGTTATATCAGACATTTAATTACGAAATAGATACATCGACACACCGTATTGTTGACATTTACATAACCAAGCTTTAAGTCTACAATAATGCTATTAATTTCACTACATTCTGCTTAGTTAGATAATCTAACTGTGTCTCGGGACAGGCCTTCACCACAGTTAAAATGCCGCTCATAAACCCGTAAAGTAGCAAAAAAAAAAAAAATGCAGAATTGCTCCGAAATGATTTTGGAGAAAATTAATGTAGCTGCATTGAAAATAACAGTCAAATTATTCATAACAAACCATTTGGAGACTGTAAATACCTTTCATCTTAAAATTTAATTCATATGAATGAAGAACTCAACACTTTTTCACCAACGTTTTTTACTCGCTTCAAATTTACACACCATGTTGACATTCGGAACTCTCGGTATTTTTCATATTAAATGCACTGAGTTAGAGTTATCTCCCGTATTTTCTTTGATGAACAGAATAAAAAGCAAATTTTTCAATGAAAATTTACACGTATTTCTATTATCGTTCCTGAGTTTATCCATGCAAATGTGATATTTTGGAAACATAAACTAAAGATCCTCCCGTGATTTAGCGTGAATGTAATTCGCATGCGCAAGATTGTAAAATCCAAAAAATCCAGATGATTTCCGGATTTTTTTAATGAATTTTCGTTGATTATTATTTAGCGAAGCTTGATTGAGAAAAAATAAAAACAAATTGGTAATCTTCAAGTACCAATGATGTTTAAAATATATAAAACAAAAGACAGTTCTCTTCCGATTTCTCGGTATTAAAGCCCAAAAATTCGAGTCTATAATTATAATATAGTAGTATAGATGTTTTCTTTTGTTAATAATATTATAAACAAGTTATTTGCCATGATTTATTTTGTTTAAAATATGGTAATTTCTTCACAGTACATTATTTGTGACAAAAAACAACAAGGCTTTAGCTTTGTTAACATAACAACAAGTTATAACCTTGGTATCTCGCTTGTTATACTTGACCTCTATTATTCAAACGTTGGACAGCTATTTAAAATGCTCACTATACATTAAAAATGAAGAGAAAAAAGAAAAATTTCGATTTCGAAATCTTGTTTCATTTCTATAATGGGGAATTGAAATTAAATTTGATAATTATTGCTTATTTTTAAATCTTTGATACCAGTAAAAAATAATAAATTGAAAACTATAGCAATTATTCTTACCAACTTTTTACCGATTAATATAAACAGTGTGTTTTGAATTGGTACACATGTAGTACTACACACCTAAGTAGGCTAATTCCAACATTGAAGTTTCAGATTACAGTAAAGATGGTTATAACGAACACGCTTATGATGAATTGACGTTTACAGCGAAGTGATTTTTATTCCCTGTAATCTTTACAGATATAACAAAATACGCTTATAACGAAACAAAATCGCCCGGCCCTTGCAGTTCGTTATAACCGTGTTTTACTGTACATCAACCCAGCCAAGTTTGATATAAAGAACCCCAGTGGCGGAAGCAAACTGAAAGGGCGGAGGAGGGCGGGGGGAGAGAGGTTAGACTTATAAGAAATCTTGACAAGCAAAAAAAAAAATAAATAAATAAATAAATTTAAAAAATGGGATAATTGTTATGGTTATGTTTAAATTTGCCCCCCCCCCCCCACCCCGGTTCCGACGCCTATGAAAAGTTTTATTTTATACACTGTTAATCTTTCGTAATGAGTCAATCTATATCATGCATTGATATCGAAATTACATCTGCAGTAAAATGTCTGAAGAAAGTTTTTTTTGTATTAAATATTTGCACTTAGATTATAAACAGTTCAAAATTAGATCAAGACGTGGGTATTGTATAATAAAAGTTATGGTGTTTTGATTTTCGCTATTATATCTGCATGACGTTTAATCATTTGTGCCGAAAATTATTTGTTTTTTCAGATATTTGTACATGTATAGAATACGAAATATGAATATAATAACTTTCATATTATTATTTTAGCCTTGTTTAATGAAAATTATAAATTATAATAAAAATATCAATTTCTTTTTATTTCTTTTTTTTTTTTAACCAAAACTCGAGTTAACAATTTTAAAGATTTAAACTGACCTGGACAGTGTACTTAAAAAAATTGCATTGAATGTCCCATATATTTGTATTGCTCAAGTTAGTTGAAATGCAGAAAAAACATTCGTACTTGATAAATTATTCTTAATTGTAAAAAAGTTTCAAACAATCTTTTAAAAGTGTTGTCCACCTTTGCAACATAGGGTATGCAGAGCTATTTTTCACATATCTGAGAAATGTATATTTAAGCTAGATCTCCTAGCTCATTACATAAGTAATATACATCACTATTGAATCGCAATATAAAATGAAATATTCTATTACGTAATTGCAACATTCTATGTGATTGTTATTGGATCAAAATACGATACAATATTTATTTACATGAAATAAAGTTTGATTATATGATATGATATTTTACGATTTGAAAGAAAACACGCATATCAATGATATCACATATATATCACATCGTATAAAAACAGTGTCATTATGGTATACACCATTAACAATGATTTCGTTAAATACTATGTTGTTGGTCTCATGCAGGTAATCGCTCCTCTCATTGACCTCTGTAAATTTAGAATACTTCTGTTTATTGTTGACAAGATCAGAGTATACTACTTGATTTATTCATTCCACATTATACATTGGTCAATTCGATTATTATGGAAGACATAAAAAATGTATAATCATTCAGGTTCGGTTCTCAGTGAAGTAGCGTCAAACATGGTAATTCGACCAAGGAATTATTTGAGATGTTAAACATATACAATACTCTTGCAAAAGTTGCACTATGAACATAATATATATATATATATATATCTATATATATATATATATATATATATATATATAGATATATATATATATATATATATATTGAAGACTTAATGTATAAAAAATGAAGAAAAAATTCTACCATGCAATGTTTTTTTTACACGTTTTATTGTTTTTTTTAAGGAATGATCATATCAAACATTGTTCAGAAACACAAAACTGAATAACTAGGATTTTCCCTCTGTTACTGGTCAATGATATTGAAGTAAATTGAACTAAAAATTTTGAACCATACTGTTCTCTATTTTCTAGAAGGTACTGGTACTGCTACCATCACACACAGTCTGAAACTATTTTACCAAAAACCTCCAAAAAATGCAACAATCCTTCGGGTTTAAGTGTTTATGAAGCGGCGCCCATGTTTGATCAGAATACAGTCGCTTTTCAGTACCACCTTGAAAATGGATTCTGTTGTTAACTCAATTAAAGGATTATATTCAAATAAGTGTCACACACTGATAAGAGGTTATTCTAAAACTGCTAACCAAAAGCCAAAGTTGAATACTTTCATTAAGTTAAGAGTTGACAGACATTTCCAAGAGATGGACTAACTGTTTCTAATAACTCATTTTATTACTGGTATGATGTTTCCTGCATGAACATCCTGTATTCTCTTCTGTGTAGCATCTTGTATTCTGTTGTATGGATACTGTGCGTTCAGTGACTGTTGGAATGAGTACAGAGCACCCTGGTGATTTCCCCTGATGTGTTGACAGATTCCCAGGATCTCCCAGGAGATGTCTCTAAATATAAAACCTAAATAGTGTCCTTCATCATGGTGTACTAAGACCTGAAGCTCATCTAGAGCTGCTCGTGACAATGTTGGGTCAATGTGTCTGTAACACAAAAACTCTAGGAAGTGTAACATCACAAATACTGGGACATTTAATGCAACCATACTTTTCTTTCGACCTGACTGTTGTTCAAGTATAAGTTCCTTTATATAACATATTTGGTTGTCGAGTCTGATATCCTCTGCTATAGCTTGTCTCGTCTTTGTAGACCAGGATTTGCCATCTAAAGCCTCAGTGTACCTCTCTCTGTCTACCTGATTCAAATAAAACAAATATGGCTTTGCTAACCTGGCTTTTGTGATCTCTATAACAGATAAAGCTTCCCTGTATCTAAGTGTCTTGTAATAATACATTGCAATATGCAGCAAATCAGAAACATACCCAAACTTGGCTGCAAATTTTAGCATGTGACAGGATATTTTGTCTGCAATTAACATCTTTTTATTTACTATTGCGTTAGTGTTCATGTGTAATAGAAAGGCTGCATACTGAAGGACAGTTGATGTAAGTTTCTGTAACAAGATCACTTGATAGGGTGTAACGGTTGAAACTACTAATTGTTCTATAATATGTAACCCTTTAATGATGCGACATAATTCTTTGGAAAGGCCACATGGGTTTCCACTTATTGGTGTCTGCGAATCAAAAATATAAGGACATGACTCGGTGATAATTTCTAAATCTTTATCAACTTCAGACTGTATTACACTTTGATCTGTACAAACAAAAGCCCTAGGACTGTACAGGACATCAATGATGCAGGATCTGATAGAGGAACTCTGTAACAGACAGGCCAGACCTTTCTTGTACAAATTATGTAGCTGTAGGAACAATCTGTTCTGTGCTGAGCCATGGACCTTTGTCAGAAACATGTTGTTTTGTGGGATGAAGAAGTTAGGACAGACCCCTTCATTCACCCATTTAAGGAGGAGTTTAAAGCAGACCCAGAAACCGGCAAGAAAATTTTGTGGACACCAGTGAGATAGTAGGTTTTGTTGAATCGCCCAAAAAACTACTGTCTTCATGTGATAGGAGCACAGCAGATTATTGGTTTCTTCTGACTCCTGATTAATAACTTCTTTTAAGAAAAATTTTAACAACGCATATGTCAAAAACTGACAGTGGTTCATTGAGTTAACAAGTTTGTTTTCAGCTTGAGTAAAAGAAATTCTCCATTCTTCATGTTGATGAAGTCCTAATGGGTGTCCTATTGCTACAAAATGACATCCATTTTTAACAATGTCATTGACAACCTCAGGATCAGGCCATGAATGACATCTGTCTGTCCATGCAGTGGCAGACGGAGGCCAAAAATCACAAGCAAAACAAGAAGCAAGATCAAATTCTATCATCCCTGCGACACAACCACTATAGCAGGGGCCATGTTCAGTAGAATCAGGAAAATCTCTCGGAAAAGATAACTGTCTGACTTTTGAACTTGATATATAGTTTCTGTCATTTATTCTGACACATGCTAAATCGACTTCTTCTCTTTTTGATGGTGTCAGTAACTGAAGTAAAGTGAAACCTGGTGGACACTCAGAAATGTCAGACAGAATCAAGGTTGTATTGGCTGTGTTGTAACACACAGACTGAGACTTATCCATGATCACCCGGTGGTCGTTTGGCCATAACATCCAGTCTATATCTGATCCAATCCATCTAAAACCTTCTCTGTAACTTCCACCCATCATCAATATGGCCCAATCATTTCGTGTTATTCCTCTCTTGACCATCTCCCAGATGTCCACTGTCCCCCTCCTCATGGCAAGCTGATAGGAGGTACCCACTATCCAAGACATCCCGAAAAACACTGCCTCTGACATGTGCTGCATTCCTTCATACCTGCCATTATTAATTTGCACTTGAGAAAAAACAAAGTTAGGAAGATAAGTTTTAATTTATATTTACATTATGTACATCATCAGTGTCCTCCATACCTTTGAGAAAAAGTTTATTATGCCAGCGAATTCTGTTAATATTTAAGTCACCTAAGTCGCTCATCTGACCTGTGACCATTAATCGGTCCGTACTTGTGCGTCGTCTGTTCACATTTTGTATTTTTAACCTTTTCGTAAAAACTACCCAGCCAATTTTTGAGAAGAATGAATCAAATTTATGTAGTATATTCCTCATTAGGAGACCAAATTCTCCCTTAAAAATTGAAGAAAACAACACTAAATGCATGGTTATGATATCCATGAAACCCTCTGCAAAAAATTGTAAAGTTCATGACTCCAGTTCTGGACCATTATGGCCACATAGTGAATATGTATTTAATCTTAGAAAATATTCTTCTGTACTTTTATTTACACTTGAGAAAATTTAATGCATGATTAAATTGTCCTTGATGCCAAAATAGTAAGAATAGGCCTTGTAGTTTTTAAGAAGTAAGAAATGTAAAACTTTTAAGGAACGACACATGACGCAGGACGACGGACCAAGACTAATTGCAATAGGTTAAATGAGTGACCCAGAGGACTTTAAATCAAATAAATTACCAAAAATTCGATGTAAAAGAAGCCCTCTGCCTAAATTGCGAATTTGCTGACCTCTGGGTCCGGGTTTAGGTCAATATGACTTTATTGTGAAAAAGAATGAACTCTTATAAAGTCTTCTATTTTACTTTAACAGCAGACAGAGGATACCTTGTGCATGATAATGATGTCCTTAGAGTCTTGGTCAGAAAAGCTAAAACTTGTATGGAAGTATTCTCGGGAAGTGTAGATTCAAGCTTGTTCAAATCATGATTCCAAGGGGTTTTACTTTCACTTTCTTGAACTAAATTGTAACCAATTCGCATGATTGATGAATGATGTTGATCGAGTTGAAATACTATGTATAAATTTTGAAATTTAATGCAGTACCAGGTAGCAAAATTTCTGAATAAATAAATAAATTAGGATGAAGTACTTATTTTCTAAGGGCTTGAGGTGCTTACACATATAAGTCATTAGAGGTAGAAATACAAGTTAGAGTCGGTATTAATATAAAAATATAAAGACAATGTGTATACAATTGCAGCATCTTAGGCTATTCCGACAAGCGGTGAAACAACCTAAAATGTATTATGTAAGCATCCAGACACCCCCTCCTTTTCCTACCCTTATGTATATACAGGGCTCATTATATTGTCAGTTGAGATTAAGCTAAACATAATCATAATTAGATTTAATAAATATAACTTAATATGTTCATATAAGAGACATATTAGGTTTTCCAGCGAACACATAGAATTGCTGGTAAGTGATGTATGACGTTCTACATGTTGTTCTGTATGCAAATTACGCATTCAAAAACAGAGCAATTACTTTTTAATCACTAAGAACAGCTGTAGAATTGCGCAGCGGCAGACTTATTTTTAAGATTAAAAATTTGAAAAAATAAGAAATTGCTGAGAAATAGGTTGAATCTTATACATTATTGTAGTAACTTTGCCTCAAAATAGAGTACCCTATTTTTATCAGTCGGCATGGGATCTATTTTTAGATCAAGAAAAATCTAGTCTATACTTGAAACTCCTTGGTATATGGAGGCACATTAACGTTATATTTTCATAGAAAAATAAATAAATGTCAATATAATCTGTGTTGAATGTGACATACATCTCTATATTACCAGTTCTAAGGGTTTTTTTCAGTTCTGTAAGGATAAATTAAATTTAATTCTTTTTAAAAGTTGTGTAGGGATAAAAAAAATGATTGCCTTAAATAAAAAAATATACATGCGTATATATTTCAATGAAAATATAACTTCAATGTACTCACATAGACAGACAAAAATAATCTCCCGCGAATTGATGGTTTTTAAGACCCATTTTAAGAATTGGGTACCCGGTTTTAAGACATAGTAACAACTTAAATATGTAAGTTTAGACCTTTTTCTCAACAATAGGTTGTAGAGTGGACACTAATTACCTCCTTTCATATTTTTCAGATTTTTTGATCTTTAATCTTGTTTAAATTTAAGTCTGTGGCTGCGCAGTTAGAAGTGATAAAAAGGCATTGTTTTGCTTTTGTATGCGTAATTAGCATACAAAACACAATGCAGAATCTCAAATTTATTGCTTTTTTTATCTTTTGACAACAGTTTTATTCAGTTTTGGGCAGAAACAAGACAGTTTCAGAAATGGTTACATTTTTATCCTCAAATGTACAATATGACCACACATCCCCCTTAAGAAAGTTCTTATATAAAAGTTTCTTTGTTCATTGTGCTTTTTAAGTTCTGTTAGAAATTCTGGAAAAATTGGGATTGAGCTTAAAACTAATTTATAATAGATGAGCTTAAACATTCAACCACTTTAATAAATAATTGTCATCTAATAATAAAGAAATTTTGCTTTTAACTTACATTTGTGTGGAACTGGACTCCATTTTGATGTTGAGCTACATACTATCTTGTACTATTTTTAGATGTGGTAATTTTCATATCCAAGTAATATATATTGACTTCGTCTCTTATCAGTATAAAATTAAACAAATTAAATTGTTTAGATAAAGCCCTTGCCAAATAACTGTGATCCCTTTTTCAGTTAGTGAACTTATCTTTGGAGTTAGTTTTCTCCTAATTATTTATTAAGTTTTATTGACCAACCTCGTATGGATGATTTATCCATATATGCAAGGTACGTACTATTGTAGTATACTGTCTGTATTTTAAATTCTATACCTTGTATCATATGCGTTATGATCTAATATGCCCTTTGGTTCAAAACAAAAACTATAAATTTCAATTTGCATTGATGATTCAATTCAAAACTTTATTATATCGTCATTTTATCTTTTTTTCTTATTTCAAAATCATTTTTGATTTTTGTTTTTATTAAAAATATAAATAATGTCTTTACTACTTTTATAATCTAATTGCGAAATAGACCTTGTAATATTTTGTCAATCTCTTACTCATGTTCTGAAATAAGAAACAATTTATGCTTCCCATTTCAAGCAATTTCTGGTACACAATGTTTCAAATACTATTTGTGACCTATTGAGTCATCGTTCATGGTTTCCTCTTTTTGCCCTCGGTTGTTCACATATCTCTGTGTCATTTGGACAGTGTATCGTTCTGTTTTCGTCTCACGTCCATTTTCTGCTGCCATTTTTTCCAACTGTTGTTCCATATAGTCATAAGCAATATCTTTCGTCTGCTTCAAAGTCTTCAGAATCAAGATATCTATATTTTGATCTTAAATAGTTTCACCTCTCGTGGTAAAACAAAACCACGTGATAGTCCCATTATGTCGGCTATTTTATCAACGGCTTCACGAACCGCTGAACTGTGAAACATGTGACCTGCATTCTCCTCAACTTTAGGACACAGTTTATCTAGCTTTGTCAGGTAAACCACTTGAGGGATGTCTGCGTAGACACAAAAAAGATGTTGTTAGATATTGTAAATTTCAGTTTAAGATAACAATGTAAATATTTACTGTGATTTAGAGCCTCGATTATTAATGTCTTACATTCTAATCCCTGTAAAAGGAGCATTTGAGTAAAGACTTAGCTCAGTTCCTATATCACAACATCAACGCGTTTAAGTTGCAAAAGCCAGTAAATTCATATATCAATTATCAAAAGGGGTTGTTGTATTTGAATTCCGTGTGTGTGTTACCAAATAAGTTAAATATTTTAGACTTTTAAATGGATGTATCATATCAAAACTGGTATGCAACATCAAGAACCCTATTATCAAGTACACTGGATTCAGATGTATAATGCGACGCTTAATGCTGTGAGATTGACTTATAATAATAAACATTTATGTTATAAAGAGAGGAAAGAATAAAAAAGGAATAGTGGATTATACTTGTTTGACAATGTAGAGATGCAACGTGTCTGTAGTGCGGATTATCAACTATGTGCCTTGCAATAGCTTGGAGGTTTAAATAATTCGAAAATTATATTAAATCAAAAGTGTAAAAATGGGGAAAATTTTTTAAAAAACCACAATTTTAAACATATATTTTCTCTTGTAGTTTTCCTCAAAAATTGGCGTTGAAGCTGAGGTAAATGAAGAGGTAATTTATGATGGAGGGTGTAGTGGCTACAGAAACTTGTATTACTGAAAATGAAACTGTCTAATGCCACCACCATTTTGTGTGGTACCCCTTATTTTAAAAAATTAATTCAGAAAAATAAAAGTATAGTGCCACTTTTAATAGCATCACAGATTAATTCTTTTTCGAGTATCGATTGCCCGCGAAAATCTGAATGTGAATAAGAGAGCAGAGTAAACCTGAAACATAATAAGATAGAAAGAGTTTTTAACTTTAAACGAAAAAAATCTGATAATTATCTGTCATGTTTACTTTTCTGGTTCATCCGACTCTGCATTGCCTTCAATTGTTACAAAATTTTCTCTGGGATAACATCAATAGTACTTCCGTCCACCACAAAGACCACGCAGTGAATATTGTCCCCTAGACGGGGGTTCCTGATGAAGCCAAACGTCTCTGTAGTGAACGGCGCTGATGGATTGAACTGAAAATAAGGATTGGTGTAATGGTAGTTTTAATATTCCATCATTTCACGAATGCTATCTCTTAATTAAATCTATAGAAACTAGAGCTCCACTTTTTGGAAGCACTCTAGTAATAAAAGTCTATCGATATATTCATCCAATTTCATTTGTTTGAAGCATATTACCTTTCCCTGAGGCCAAGTTGAGTGCAAATTCACACACAAAAGCCAGTGAGTAGAAAATGTGCGGTGATTTTGGACCAATTTGCTGGATCAAAGGTCAAGGCTGAATTACACCTCTGTGTAATATTTGTGTCTGGTGAATAGTTACCTTTTCTTGGCCTAGCTGGGCTTCACATACTGAATGCCCTTGGATAGAATGTAGCCTATTTTTGCCTTTAACTTATCTTTTGGTATATAACCTTAAATTAGAAATATTTTTACCTTAAATTACATTCAATTATATAGATACTAATACAACGGACTCTACAGCAATATTACGAGAGGCGTTCAATAAATAATGAGATTGTTGTTACAAAAATAACACAGTTAGATATTTTTTGTTATTTTGTAATGGTTACCTTCAACATACTTTCCTATAACAGACACAAGTAATTTCAACCGACTTATCTAAGCTTTGAATGCATTCATATAGTGTTTTTTGGAAATGGTATTCATGTACTTATAGGCGTCGGAACCGTAGGGGGGGGGGGGGCTAGGGGGCTTAGCACCCCACTTTTTTGGCAAAGTTGGACATAACCCCCCTTATTTTTTGCTTGTCAAGATTTTTGACATATCTAGCCCCCCCCTCCCCTCAATTTGCTTCCGACGCTGCTGAAAAATGGCAGAGCCCAAAGCATTTCTTGAAGCATATCTTTTTCCTGACTACTGTTTTTTTAATTTAGGAAAAAGAAAAAAGTCACAGGGAATCAAGTCGGGTGAATACTGAGGATGGGTCAAAACATGAACTTTTGTTTCAAAAATGATCTCACTCACAATTGGGATTAATGTGCTGGGACGTTGTCATGAAGAAGCCGAATGTTGCGAATTCTATACTTTGGTCTCGTCCTATTGTAATGTTTCTGAACTTTCTTCAGCACATAGTTTTTTGTATACATGTCCGGTGATTGAGTGGCCATTTGGAATAGCAACTTGAACTACAGGAGGACCTTCACTATTAAAGGAAATTACGTATAATACTACTCTGTACTTTGCATTGTTTTGCTATGACAGGGCGTTTTGCCTTTTTAGTAAACCACATCTTTTTATCAAATTTCCTCTGAGGTTCAAAATAATGTATCCATGTTTCATCCACTGTAACAATATCCGATAAACGTCGCCCATTGCAATTTTTGTAGATTTTAAGTAGTTTTCTACTCATTTCAACCCGCAATTGTTTTCGTTTTTACGTTAATAGATGAGTTATCCATCTTGCACTTACCTATCGTAGGCCAAGATGTTTCTTTAAAATTGTAAATACTGTCCCCGATGAAATGCCTGCTAAATTTGCTATTTGTGTAATGGTAATCGACCACCATTACATGTAGTAATAATATAGGTTATTTTTGCATTGCATCTGTTGAAACCGTACGAGCTGCTCCAGGATGTTGCTTATCCTTAAGTTCTATTTGGCCATTTTTGAATTTGCTGACCCGCCTGTAAACTTGTCTCAATGACATAAACATGTTCCATACACAATACACTGGTTTTTTTTTAATTTCTTTCATGTCTTTACCTAGTCTGACACATGCTTTTATGTAGCCTCTAATTTCAGCCTTATTGGATGATGATTACCAGTCATATTTTCATACAATGCCTATATAGGGGCTTTATAACCTCAAAGTAGTATTCGATGATGAAATGTGGTCAGATAAACGGTAATAAATGGAATATGAACAAATTTATGCGAGAAAAGATATTCAATGGTCAATTGAACTCTGTATTTTATTGAATCTGATAAGTGATATTATTTATTGAACGCCCCTTGTAAAAATTATGAATAAAACTTTTGATAAATGTTGTTATATTTTTATAGACAGTGACTACTGTTGTTTGTATATTAGTAAAACTCATTAACATTATCATTTTTTTTCTATGCATATTTCTCTGACCAAGTTAGCTAGTTTTCAATAGAAACCAGTTTGAAGATACGCATATAAACTGACCAGGGGCCCGTTTCACTAAAAGGCGTACGCCCGGCGTAACCTTACGTCTGTCGTAAATCCGGACTTAAGTCAAATATTTGGACTAAGGTCCGTTTCACTAAAAGGCGTAACTTTGCGCCCGACCTAAGTTAAGCTAAAAATCTACGCCTAGCCATGGGTAGTCGTACCTTTGGGCGTAAGCATAAAATGATTGCTAATAATGTTGCTGAGAATATCGGTGCTGACCGTAATGTTAAATTATATAATTTGTCATGATAATTTGATTAACTTCATATGAAATTAAAAAATACAGAGTTTCAATTCTCGCTTAGAAACTATCTTACCATGCTTTATACACTTTATTTATCTATGCACTTTCCGTATACATGTTAAAACGACATTTTTTAGACAACAAGTCGTAAGTTTTCATTTTTTTATTTGTATTCAATAATTTGGTTTGCGTTTCAACATTTTTAAAAGATTAAACAATGAATAATGCAGAAAATAAACATGTACGACATACATGTAGTGCAAAGGTGTATTTGTAGAAGACATGTGTAGCATTTTATCCCCCCCCCTCCCCCAACTTCCACGCAAAATATGTTTGAACGGGATATTTTGAAATTTAAAGCTTGCTTAATGAATTTATTGGCTTTCTTTTTCCCTTTTTTATTTTATATTTGATGAGTAAAAGGTGTCATGCTCAGTTAGTTAAAAGTTCTTTCAATATTGTTAAAATGCAAATGCTAAAATATGATGAAAGCTCCAACTATCTTTCAAGAGTCAAGTCAAAAATTCTCTTTTTTAATACTAGATAATGCACATGTATTTTATTATACAACCAATGCAAAACACTGACTCCAGTTTCAATAGATTTTTTTTTTTAGTTTACATACATCTACTCTATATTAACTTAAAATTTATATGAAGTCTTATTCAATATACTAAATATACATTAAGTGTACTTGGAAAAATTATGTTGAATTCACCATTCATCGGACACATACATATTTACCTCGGCTCGGACAACTTTCATTGGTTAAACATTTACAAATAAACGTGCATGCACTTTTAATATGTATTGTTTCAATTATTCCTGAATTAGAACTGATGAACTTTATTATCATCAAGAATTTGAATATCACATTATCAAAGAAATAGCAATATACATAATTATGTAGGCATCCTAAAATACGTCATAATTAGAAACTTATTTACACACATTTTACACAAAAGTGTAAATTGAATGTTCGGCAATTGAATGAAATAAGTAAAAATGTACCCTCTCACTTGCATAATTCGACCAAAAAATAATTTCTGAACACAGATTGTGATAAAAAATTAGCCTTGGAATTTCATCAATTATTTCCTTGTAATTTTTGCTCCACATGTTACATCGACACAAATCTAAATATCGAATTGATAAATATATATTTTTTTTCAATTCACATTTATTTATTGTATTTTTATAAAAAGTTTTAAAGTTAATACAGGTTTTGCAATTAATTTATAAATGAATTTATCCGAACCTTTGTTTGTTTGTTTGGGTTTTTTTTTTCTTTGCAAGAAATGGAAAAAGCTATTTTTAATATATAATGAATGGTTGTTCGATCCTTGCTTAATATTGTCTGATTCATCATTATTGCATCAATTCGCGTTATTTTGTATGTTTAAACAAATTCATATCTTTCAATGATTTATCATCAAGCTAGAGGGAACCAGAAAGTTAAACAAAAAAATATTTACACATGTATACTCGGGCCATAACTGACGCTATTCCAAGGGTGTCCGATGCATGGTGAAATCACCCTACTAGAGATATCGATAACAAAAATAGTTCTAGTTTAATTGAATGAATAAATTTAAACATATCCTATTGGCTTGATGAAATATATTCTTCAAATAAAACATTTCAGCAAGTGTGATTGTGTCACTAAACAGGGTTAATTTTTAACAACAATGTACTGAAATATACAACATAAATGTAACCAATGTGCATAAATACTAAAATGCGTCTCTCTCTCTCTCTCTCTCTCTCTCTCTCTCTCTATCTATCTCTCAATCACAAAAATATAAAGTACAAGTTTCTATCTTTCTATCTATTTACACTGATACACGTATCTATCTATCTATCTATCTATCTATCTATCTATCTATCTATCTATCTATCTATCTATCTATTTTTTATCTATCTATCTATCTATCTATCTATCTATCTATCTATCTATCTATCTATTTTTTATCTATCTATCTATCTATCTATCTATCTATCTATCTATCTATCTAT
>WFKH01003881.1:1412133-1424264 GCA_016163765.1 Magallana hongkongensis | reverse complement strand
CTATCTATCTATCTATCTATCTATCTATCTATCTATCTATCCGTATGCGCATGTGCATAAGCTCGTTCCCAAGTACGTAAGTCTGGCCTTAACTTAGTTCGATACTAGTATTTACGGCCAGGCGTACGTCTCTTTGTGAAACGCAATTTACGCCGGACTAAATTTTGGCGTACGCCCTAAGGCCTAACTTAAGTTTTGTCGTATCTTACGCCTTTTAGTGAAACGGGCCCCAGTTTCTTAATTTTGTTCGAAATTTGAATTTCCTCCTGAATGCCAATGTACGCAAGCGATCTGGAATGTTATCTTTACGTAAATTAATCATCCCGCTGGTTTTCTCATTTCAGCAAAAGAAATAGAGTACGAGCTCCATTGGCAGCCAAAATCTAATAGCAGTGCCTGTCATAACTAACCTAACACAATACTTATAGAGACCCGAAAGCGGGAAAAGACGAATACAACGAATACGCTTTATCTAGTTTAAATTTATATATCTTATATATCAATATAATATCTTCACGCAAATATCTTCATGTATAAACAGTAGCGGTACTAAACTGTAGAACCAAATTCTATTTTTAAATAAACATTTGTGGGAAGACAGTATAGAGAAGATACCGAAATCCAAATTGTGTTAAAATTATAGCCATCGGTGCATTACATATAAGATATTGAAGCGACAAGTTTATGATTATTTTTTTTATTCAAACTTTCATGTACATGTTCATAATTTTGCATATAGTTAGATTACAGTGCATTACATTGCATACACATCACATATTTAC
This sequence comes from Magallana hongkongensis, assembly GCA_016163765.1. Classification (NCBI taxonomy): domain Eukaryota; kingdom Metazoa; phylum Mollusca; class Bivalvia; order Ostreida; family Ostreidae; genus Magallana; species Magallana hongkongensis. The sequence continues at coordinate 1,423,482 of WFKH01003881.1, read as the reverse complement.
TTCATTTAAGACAGATATATAATCACCGTAAATAAACATGCAAAATGTACAGACAAATATATACACCGACAAACAGACATATCTATATACAAACACTGTCATATAACTTCTTTATTTAACTCTTTATCCATGGAAGTTTGAAAATTTTAGGTTTGGGAAGGGGGGAGGTGAAAGAGAGGAGAACACTAGCTTTCAAAAAGGCATATGTAAATATAAATAAGTAGTATTAAACTTATAATTACATTTGCAATAATTTGCTTGCATTTTCCTTGAAGCTTTTGTAAGCACATTTTATAACATATCACAAATTGTTTGCCAATGCTTTTCAAACTTAGCAAATTTACAATTCTTAAGCAACATTATTTTCTCAATATGTAATCTATTGGTGGCAGTTTGTTTTAACATGAACATAGAAAGTTTTGGGACATTCTTATATTTACTGTCAAAAATAAATTGTTTCACTGTAAGAATCAATGAGTTTTGCAGCCTATACATATTTCTATTTTTGAATTTACCAAAAAGTGTTGTTTGTTTATCATTGTCATTAAATTTGAATTTGCTTCTTAACCATTCTTCAAAGAAGTGCCATATTTCTCTGACATGAAAACAGTCATCAAATAAATGTTCTATAGTTTCCATATCTTGATTACAGAAAAAGCAATTTATGATTAAAATTGATACAATACCTCTGCCTCGAATTCCGGAAAGTTTATCTATGGTTTGTCTAGAAACGCAGATTCAGGCATCTTTTCTACGTTTAAAGGTGCTAATTTGTTTTCATGCAAAATACATTGTATAGAAAAATTACAATTCAATTATGATCGTGAGATAACTCAAACAAAAAACCACTTCTCTTCTGTATATTCTTACAAATAATAAAAAGGCGAACTGTGCGCTAAAAAAATTATGATGTATTTATAATTAAAATAAATCAAGCTTCCTTCCTAATTCCAAACAAATAATGTATTTATAATTTTAAAAAAAGAGAAATTAACAGTATTTAAGATGTTATGGATTTTTTGGTGACCGCCCAGACAGACATAACAAATTATACGTTTTTGAACATAAGAAAAATATGGAGTTAAGGTACAGTTAAGGTAGTTCTACTTTATATTATACATAGATTTTTGGCAATAAATATTTTCAATACGAAATTGGTGTTACTCACTCAAGTATAAGTATAAACCTTTTGTAAGACACATCCGGATACACCTTGTTACCTTTATTGGACTAGGATTTTCACATTATTTTTACAATTATCATTTTTTCACATACATTGGAAAATGTATTGAATTTGCTGAAAGAACAATTCGAACTGCAGTTGGAGTCTAAACACAAAAATTGTTTTGTTGTGAAATTATGATAATGATCAACATTAATATTTACAAGTGTGCATCATAATAACTGCATATTTATACAAATTGATGTAAAATATGTGTCTCTTTTTTAGGATGGACAAACAAGAAATTATATATTACTTTTACTGTAAAATATATGTATTAGAAAACATGGGAAGATGGACAGTGTTCTTAAAATAGATGTAACTTGACTATGTTTAAATATAATAGATATTTTTATATTAAAAATAGTGTATATTACAAGAAGATTAGCAATTACAGATGTACTCAGTATAATTTGGTTTAATACCCGCCCAGGTCACTTGATGTTGTGTGTTGTGCACTCAGAAAAGGCACTTTATCTACATTGTATCAGTCCACCCAGACCAGTTGAAATTGGGTACCAGCATACGATGGGAGTTAACCTGCGACGGTTAGTTAATATAGTAGTTAATATAAGCTGTCTCTTAAATGAGGCCATTACTATTCACATTATCTCTTTTCTTCTATTTCCATTTTCTGCCGCCATTTTGTCCATCTGTTCTTCAATGTAGTCATCAGAAAAATCTGCTGTTTGCTTCAACGCTTTCAGAATCAAGATATCTATATTCTGATCTAAGATGGTTTCACTTTCGTAGTTTTTGATTGGCATAACATAACCACGTGGTAGTCCCATGATTTCAGCTATTTTATCCACGGCTTCACGGACCGCTGAACTGTGGAACATGTGACCAGCATCCTCCTCCACCATTGGACAGACTTTGTCCAGCTTTGTCAGGTAGACTACTTGAGGGATGTCTGTAGTGTGAAAAAGAACTGCTTCTGAGACAAAGTATTTTGACTGGATTATTATCCATGATGAATAATACTAAACTTGGTTGACTAACAATATTATAGAACTGTGTGTGTGGTCATTAAAAACAAAACAAAAATCCGTCAATGCAACAGAAAATTTAAGTATTATTCAAATTCATTATTTCAATTTTCTGAATATGTGCACGTTTTTTTAACTTCTCTGGTTCATCAGACTCTGCATTGCCTTCAATTGTTTCAGGATTTTCTCGGGGATAACATCAATAGTACTTCCGTCCATCACAAAAGCCACGCAGTGAATCCTGTCCTTTAGACGGGGGTTCCTAATGAAGCCAAACGTCTCTGTAGTGAACGGCGCTGAGGGATTGAACTGAAAATAAGGATTGGTGTAATGGTAGTTTTAATATTCTATCAATTCACGAATGTTATCTCTTAATCAAATCGAAAAAAATTTGAGCTCTACTTTTTGGAAGCCCTCTAGTAATAAAGTAGTCTATCGATATATTCATCAAATTTCATTTGTTTGAAGTATGCAGATTTTTGCAGATTTATCATAAGAACATGTAGGTCAAGTTGTGTTTTGGGTACGATCAAGCAATTTTTGACAGAGTTGGATTTAGAAAATCTTCAATTATTTGCTTTCCGTTCATTATCTATGCAAAAATAGAACAAATTAATTACTGATATATCATGAAAAACGTGTTTTTGCCAAAGATGTGATGTAGAAGACTTACTACTGAATGCTCTTGAATTGAGGTACTTGGGATACAAGTCCAAAATACATTAACTTAGACATGTCACACTTGATTGGTTGATGCATCTCAGATAGTACCGGTAGATGACCCCTTTTAATTTATATCAAAACGTCAATTTTATTCCCATGTATACCGCCCCTATATTTACTGCCCATAATAAAGGCTTGTATGTCCAAGGGAAGGGGGCGTAAATGTTTCTCAAACAACTCTATTTGCAATTGTATAACTTATCTTTTATCAATATAAAAAAAACCCCACTTGTTTCCGATACTTAGTTTCAATTTATGTATTGCGGGCCACTAAAAACGCTGCAAACATTCCATTGTTTTTCCTTTGGCATTGAAACTGAACCACCCCCCCCCCCCCCCCCCCCCCCCCCCCGCGAACTTCCTCCTCTAGCCTTTATTCTCTGACATACCTGGTATCTGTCCGGTAAGTTGCCGTCCAATATATAAGATATCTGCTGAGAGTCAATGGTAAAGTCCTCCTCCAGACCGCGTGTGTCACACAGGCGAATCTTCAGAGTCTGACCAGAGTTTGGTCCTTGACGCTGTACTTGCGGAACTGAAATTAAGCAATCGCAATATTTTACTATTCGGTGATACCACTAATTACCAAAAATATCATCACCAAAGATCTAACAGGTCTTTTTCTGTCAAGTCACGAGAACACAAATTAACTTTTAAATTAAAAAAAAAAAACATTGAATTTTTTTTGTCATTGATTGGAGATTGTAATCTGCAAAAATAAATTTGAATTCTTAATCTTACAACAGTGGTGAGACTGTGCTCAAAGTTCCCACACCGCGCCTTGTTGGCGATTTTCCCGCGAAATGTAGAGTTGACAGAGTTGAAAAAGCTGGATTTTCCGGCGCCAATCTGACCAATCAGCAGGATGTTTGCTGCAGTAACACCTGTTTCACCTTCTGATGAATAGTCCACGAGTTCTTTTTTAAGTTTGTGTGCTGTCTTAATGAAATGAATATTTAACCAATTGGATATAAAATCATTACCTTGATACAGCCTTATAATAAATATTATTTTAATTTCTGTTTCTACCTGCATATCTTGAAATAGATTTAAGCACATAAAGAGGCATGGTCACAATTTTGGTAAACAATTATTTTCCCAATTTTAATGTTTACAATGCTTCAGTAAGGCATTTTCAATAGGCAACCAAAATTTAAGTGTCATTTATTGAGTTATAAGCGAGTTACAGAGCTTAAAATTCTTTGCTATGTAAACAAAGCTTTTGTTTACATTTTGAACGTTGAAGTGAAAATCCAGTTTTAGACCGAAAATGAATGTGGTAGACGTTAAGATCTGTTTATTTATGCTTACAATGAATAAGAAGATGGAAAAATCAGCTTGAAAAAGAATTTTTACCGGTATATTGAACTAATGTAAACAAAAACAGGGCACGAGCCTTGTTTACATGACAAAGACTTGTGAGCCCTGTATCTTGCTTATAACTTCACTACTGACTCTCCAATTTCGTTTGGTCATTGGAAATGCATTCCTAAAGCATTGTAAATAATAAAAAAGGAAAAATAGAATTTGACCAAAATCGTGACCATGCCTCTTTAAAAATTCAAAGAAACTAATGCATTAAATTTGTTCAAACTTATAATTGTGCAAATTCAGAATACAATTAAAAATGACTTTGTAAATTTCCTTCACTACGATGATTCTATGGCTTTCTGTAAAGCAGCGTTCCCCAACAGGAGCTTATCTCCCCTAGAAAACTGTCTATAAAGTAGTTTTCCCTTGCTAGATTTAAAACAGTTTTTACCACAAATGTATGGCTGTTAGGGAATGATGGGGTTAATGAAGTTTGCAATCTTTTTCCCCCTTTTCTTAAAAAAATACACACCAGTCCAGATTTGCAAAGTAGTTTTAAGAGGAGCTAACATTTACTACCCATTATTATGAGTAATCAATGTCATCTCGAAGTATCCAATTTGTCTGCACGGCCTGTTGTGTTACAGGACCGACGATACCCCCCCCCCCCCAAAAAAAAAATGTTGTTACGAATGGTTCAACGTATACATGACCGGATGAAGAAAATCTTTATTTTTCAGGGTGAGAATCTACTATATAGTGGGCCTTCGGAGGGGAAATACCACTATATAGCCAACTTTTGTGGGTGAAAACCGCTGCTATATAGCCATGTTTAAGGGGATAAAGATGCCTAGGACGAAATGGCACTAAACAACACCAGTCTTATATATACAATTTATCAAGTAATATATGCATTGTATTTAAGCATTGAGGACATGCCATCATAATATGTACAAAACTAATACTGCACCTCTGCATTAAACTCTGGAAACTTTCTCCATGGTTTGTCAAGAAGTGAAGTTTTAGCCATCTTTGGATCAGGTTCATCTATGAACAAACCCATAACAAATTAAAATGGTTATTACATCCTCTTTTCTACATCAAAATCGATTATTAAAAACAAGAAAATAAGTAAAAAGTATGTCTCCCAATAAAATAATACATCAACTGATTAATTTTAAAGAGCATACGTTTGCTTTTCCGATGAATATTTTAGGGACTAGACAACAATTAAACGTCAGAGCTACTTGTAGCAAGACACATCATTGTACAACAGTCAGAATAAGAATAACAATAGTGTTGTGTTGTGTTGTGCATTTACCATGCCTAGTGTTGTGTTGTGTTGTGCATGTACCTTGCCTAGAAGTCAGGATTTAATACATAATGCACTCGCCGGTGAAAATATCAAATAAATATCACAACCATTTATATTGTCAGTTATAATACACTAACCGTTCCTAAATCTTGAAAATTTTGTAGCCTGTGTTCGCCGATTAAACCAGTGAACAAACCAATCCTTAATATTTTAATATTCTTTTCGACACTGGTAACACCTTCACCAAATTGGGTCACATTATTGCTACCTGCACCACATCATGGGCTTTGATTTTTTTCTGCACTCAGTCGGGTAGTAAACAGCTAAGGGATATCTATCAGCTCTGGCTTGACTTTAGAGATACCTCTGTTTTATGCCTTGCTTGAGAAACTAACCTTTAATTATTTTCTCCAACCATTGATATGAAAAATAACTAAGTGTGTCGTCCCAATAGGCAGCCCAAATTTTCACGTGCCACATTTAATTTTACATTTGTTAGCACAGAAGATTTTTTCTGTTTTTTCGAAGTTAAAGGGGCATAACTCTGTCAAAAGTCATCCGACCAAGACCGAATTCAAACAAAAGTATATTCAATGGGGAAAAAAAATAACGACACACACTAATGAATTGGTCTAGCATAGTATTTCATCATATCCAAAGTGTGCTGATTCTTGCTCCCACGAATGGCGTTAATTAGGTCAAAATGCGATTCAAAATGGCGGATAACAAAATTTTGTAATTTCTTCCAATTTTTTTTTAAATGGAGAAAAAGCGTTTTAATCATAACAAAGGTGTGGTTAGGAATGATATGCTGTCTTTTAAGAAGAAAGCGATTATTATGTAAAAATGGCCATTCATAGTAAAAGACATCTAGTTTTATAATTTTGTCCTTAAGTTTCTTAAATGGAAAAAAAAAGCGTAAAACAAACAATTATAATTCTGTTCAAAAAATTTAAAAGTCACAAATTAGGCGTGCTTAGTCTGAAGAATTATACTTGTCTTCACAAAAAACGTTTTTTATGTCAAAATGGCGGACAGCCAGATTTCATAAAATTTCCCTAAAGTTTCTTATTATAAAAAGATTAACGATCTCCGATCCTCAGCAAAGTTCGATAACTCTAAATTATCCGGATTTCTTTTATTCGTACCATAAATCTGACTTTTATACAGACAATTTTAATTAAGCATTCTACTGCTAGTATAACCATCAGTCACACAACTGCATGCTTGGCGTAGTGGATCCACGGAGGTGTCCCACTTATAAACATCTTGGTATAGAGTTCGAGCCATCGATGCACCGGAATTTTTTTTACCTAAACTTGTTTCTTTATTCCATTATATCCATCGTAGGCAAATTTGCAATAACTTTAATAAATTAATTTAAATGCATTTATATACGTTGAAAGAAAAATATCATTCTTATGATGAAAAAAAATACTTTGAGGCTGAGGATCGGAGAACCTTAAAGCATGAAACCAACAATTATAATGTTGGTCCAGTATTGTGTATCAACAACACGAAGCCGTGCTGAGTCTTAACCAATAAGCTGGCTATGACGTAAATGGCATTAATTAGGTCAAAATAGCGTTTTTTTTTCAAAAAGGCCAACAGCCAGATTTAATTAATCTATTTTAAAGCCCTTTCGAGGGGTAAAACGTGAAAGTATCAATGAAAAAATGACAATAACAAACCGTCAACCATCTCAAAAATACATAAAACGAAATACAAATTCAAAGCAGAGCAACACGGACCTCCAAAAAAAATAGAGGTAGGATCAGGTGCCATGGAGGAGTGAGCATCCTCTACTGACCGGTCACATCCGCCGTGTGCTCTTTGTCGTAATCGGAAAAAACCCGGAAAAGTCAGTAGACAATTAGGTGATTAATAATGGTCTAACAGTTAGTATGAAAAACGTCAGTCAGCATGCGACCCAGTGGAAGATTATACTCGCTGACAAGGTCGTTGTATCGACCATAAAAGTTAGACTTCAAACGAGATTGTTGATAGTCCTGTTATATCAACTTGTTTGCCACTAGCTTGCCTCGCCTTAGAAACTGTTCATACGAAGAGCATGCCCTTGCGTATCGAATTAACTGAGAGACAAAAACACCAATGCAGGTGATAAAGGTATATTGCTACATAATTAAGGAAATTTGACTATAGAAAAATTGAAGTCATCGCGTTTATCATAAAGTTTTGTTGTTAGGTTACCATGAATGTCCATTTCCAGTAAAATATCCAAATATGAAACAGATGACGCAGACTCTGTGGTATCTTTTATTTCAAGTACATTGGGATATATCGAGTCGACATAAGTATGGAAATAACAATTTTTAATTGATAATACGTTGTCGATATACTTGAATGTTGAGTTGAAGGCCACAGCGAGTGATTTATTTTTTTCACGTACATGTTTTTGAATAAATTCTGCTTCATAAGAATACAAAAATAGGTCTGCTAACAATGGGGCACAATTGGTACTCATGGAAATTCGAGATGGGGTGAAAAATTTGAGTGATGGTTGTTTGCTGCTGAAATGAATGACCTACGATCTTGATCCTGAATCTTTCTTGGATTTAATAGCTTGCAACTCCCCCATAGGTTGTAGAACCTTTCGGTGTAAATGGAAACGTGCCAACTTGCAGAGTATAGATATTTGAAAATTCTATTATCACAAACACATCCAAAGAGGATTGTAAAAATAAAATATATGCTGTAGCTTAAGAAAACAAAGCAGACAAAAATAAGAACTTTTTCAATAAAAAACTGGGTTTTTTCTACTTTAAACGTATTCAAAATCAATTGTTACTTACATATACAATTTGTTATCAATAGTATAATACAGGGTTTCCCATCATATCTGATATCTTTTACTCTTTAAATAACTTTTAATTAAATTCATTTAACAAAATCAAATGCATTTTTATAAAAGTATATGATGTAAATTTTCTTATACAACTATATTTGGAGTCTGTGTTTGATAATACAGTTTAAAAACGGAAGATGCCAGCTCTCTTGTTGGATTTATCTTGAATAAAATTCAATTTACCCAAAGATATATGATGCAACTTTGTGACATCATTATTAAAACAAAAACACGTTTTTCTCCCATTTTTTGTTGTTGTGGAAAACAATATAAGATTTTTCTCTTATTTGGGTCACAATTTAGAAGTTTTGACCAAATACTATTTTATTTATACGAATTTCAAATGGTATAAGATATTATGTGACGCCCTGTACATATACTCACACATGTTTTCCTTTGAAGAGCACTTAGATAGATTGAGTAAATTTTGTTATCTGCCAATTGAAATTGCAATTTTGAAAAAATTATAACGTAAAATACTTACTTTTTTAAGAGCCATTAAGATAGATTAATTAAATTTGGCTATCCTCCAATTTGAATTGCCATTTTAAGAAAATTATAAAGTATGATTCTCACACATTTTTTTTAAAGAGCCCTTTAGAGAGAATAAAGAAATGAATGTCCTCCATTTTTACCTATTTACCGCCATTTGTTTTTTAAAGATCAGCATATTTTGTTGTACTTGGCACACTTTAGATATGATAAAATACCATGCTGGACCAATTTGTGATTGTTTGTTTCCTCAATTATAAGACTTTAATAGAGAATTATAAAAACAATTGGCCGTTGTTCATTTTCAACCCCGCCTTTTTGACCTTATTAACGACATATTTTCTCATAGCCAGCATATTTTTTTTCAGACTAAGCACGCCTCAATTGTGCAAAAAACTTTGCTTGACTGAATTATTATTGTTTCTCTCATACGTTTTCCCCTTTGAGAAACTTAAGAAAATTTTTTTGAAAATTATTTAGCTGTCCGCCATTTTTAATCGTTATTTTGACCTCATTAACGTCTTTTTAGGAAAAGTTTCGTGTTTTTACATTTTTCGTATGATAACATATAATGCTGGACTAATTTTATTATTGTTTGTCAATAATGAAAAGCCTTTATGAGAAAAAATATAAAGTTTGATTGTCCGCCATGTGAATCGCCATTTTGACCTATTTGAAGGCCAGCATATTTTTTTCGGACTCAGCACACTTTAGTTATGATAAAAAACTATGCTCACTTTCTCACTGTCACTAAAAAAAACAAACTTTCACACCACTGTGAATTATTAGACATCTATCCTTGCATGTATATTGTATGTAAAAAAAAAATGTAGCTGTGAAAGTCATGAAGAAAAAAATTAAAAAAAACTATGCTGGACAAAATAATAATAATTGCCTTTAAAAGTTATTTTTCGACTTAATCGGACCAGACTAATAGTAAAAGGTTTGTGACTAGCCCCTGTGGACGAATTATAAAATAGTCAGCTATATGTTTATAAATATAGTTCAAATATACCCCAGTCTAACATGCAGTTGATATTTTTCTTTTTGTTATGCTTGCATAATAAAAATTGATAGCAAAATAATGCATTCACTTTGAAAAGAGTAACTTACATACTAACAAGTGTCTCTTTCTGTTGTGAGCTGTGTTTAATGTGTTGGGATCGCACCAGCCGCGTTCTACTTCCTTGTTAAAAAAAAAGGTGCGAAAAGATAGAGGTAGGATCAGGTGCCATGGAGGAGTGAGCATCCTCTACTGACCGGTCACATCCGCCGTGTGCTCTTTGTCGTAATCGGAAAAAACGGAAAAGTCCGTAGACAATAAGGTGATTAATTATGGTATAACAATTAGTATGAAAAACGTCAGTCAGCATGCGACCCAGTGGAAGATTGTTTTTGCTGAGAAGGTCGTTGTATCGAACATAGAACTTACGAAAAGATGACTTCAAACGAGACTGTTGATAGTCCTGTTATATCAACTTGTTTGTCACTAGCTTGCCTCGCCTTAGAAACTGTTCATACGAAGAGCATGCCCTTGCGTATCGAATTAACTGAGAGACAAAAACACCATGTGCAGGTGATAAAGGTATATTGCTACATAATTAAGGAAATTTGACTATAGAAAAATTGAAGTCATCGCGTTTATCATAAAGTTTTTTGTTAGGTTACAATGTCCATTTCCAGTAAAATATCTAAATATGAAACAGATGACGCAGACTCTGTGGTATCTTTTATTTCAAGTTCACTGGGATATATCGAGTCGACATAAGTATGTAAATAACAATTGTTAATTGATAATACGTCGTCGATATACTTGAATGTTGAGTTGAAGGCCACAGCGAGTGATTTATTTTTTCACGTACAAGTTATTGAATAAATTCTGCTTCATAAGAATACAAAAGTAGGTCTGCTAACAATGGGGCACAATTGGTACCCATGGAAATTCCAACAGATTGTTGGAAGACTTGATTTCCAAAACCTACATACATGCTGTCTATCAGAAACTCTAGCATAAAGCTAACTCCTAATTCCTGTCTGTTATATCCCTAGAACCTGCCAACCAAAGACCATGTCCGTTTGTGAGTAAATCTCCTGCACAATTGGAACCTATAAACACCATGCATTGTAATATACGAGTAATTTATTTTACTTAAGACTTTGTATTCGTGATAGTGTCTTCAAATTTCCAAGCACGTATTCTTTGCGCAATAACCACGTGGCCTTCTTTCTTTAACCCTAGTGACTTTAGTATGTAGATATATCTATCATATTCTATAATCATACCCCTACTCCGAAGAAGCTGGGGTATGCTGTTTAACCCGTGTGTGTCAATCTATATGTCTGTGCCTAACACAATAAATAAATGTTTCTATTTATTATTCAGTCTGTACGCAAATCTTTTGATTGACAAGCGTAGGCTAACTGCATATTT
>WFKH01003881.1:1399391-1412033 GCA_016163765.1 Magallana hongkongensis | reverse complement strand
GTATCAAATCATATGATACAATATCATATTATGTATCAAATATGATACAATATCATACAATACAATATCATACTATATTATACAATATAATATCATATGTTACAATATTGTGATGTTTTATGTGATATGATATAGTATCATGTAATACTTTATTGTATCATATATTATGTAATGATATTGTATTATGTGATCAAATACAATAATGTATGACACGATACAATGTCATATCATATGTTACAATATTATATTGCATAATTATTTATTACAGTATTATATTGTATTATATGATACTACATTGTAATTATCATAGAATGCAATATTGTATTATATATTATTGTATTGACAAACATTGTATCTTATAATACCGTATGAAATGAGCATATGATTTTCATACAATTTTTTTAACATATGATATACGATATTGTGTCAAAACAGTTTCCATGAATATCCAAGTTCATTAACTATGCTTTTCATATCATATGATAAAGGTGGTCTCATAAAGGTGATGCCTCATAAAGGTGATGTCTCGTCTCGGTGAGCTTTGTAATCTGTGATTACCTATGTTTTTTAATTAAGTACGTGGTTTAATTAATGCATGTTTTCATTCTGATTAGAGAAGATTTGACACGAATTATTTCGAGCTGGAATGCAGCTTGTTATAATTAATGCAGAAATTAAATATGATGCCTAACAGTATTGCCAGAATTATATATTATGTATATAAAATTATAATGTTCATGATTTAAATGATCAATTGCAAATGCATGCATGTAGATGTTACCAGAAAATTATTTCTGGCAGTATGATACCGAGTATAGCCAGAATATTACCAGAAGTTGTTGCAGCTAGTGGCAATATTCTAGGTGCATGTTAATATAATTTTTTACAGAAATAACTCTAATAGTATTGCCAGAATGTTGCCAGAAGTTATTGCCGCTAGCGGCAACACTCCAGCAGTATTGCCACAATTTTACCAGAAGTTATTGCAGATAGCGGCAACATTTCACTAGTCTCAAAATCTGGTTTCTGGTAACAAAAATGTGTTGCTGCAATATTGCCGCATTGTTGCAGCAATAATTTTACTTTGGTAAGGGTCAATATCTGGGATACTGGGTGGATCTGCCATCAATCTGCTGCTGTTATCTTGCATTGGCTGTTGAATTCAAGTGAATTGTGAACATCAAGCAGATAGAGAGAAAAGTATTATTATAAGCGTTGACATGTAACAATATAAACATCCATTGATGTAAGCGAATTTATACACAGTGTAGCATGAAGGTTAAAACTGATTAAAGTTAGCACATAAACATATCTTGCACAATTTGATGGAAAGGATAGATAAACTGTAAAAAGCTTAGTATTATTTTACATGATAATCATACATTGAACATAACATGTCTATTGTGTTTAATATTTAATGTAATATTTACTAGTATCCAAATTACGTGCTTGTAAGGAGGGATTAGAATTTATACATACACTGTTTATTACAGTACATGTATTTTGAAATATAATTCCAATTGAAATAAACCTGATAGTTGTCTTTTGTTTCATTTCTTCTCTGATTAATATTGGTGGAGCAAGAGCAAGGGGGTTCAGCATTATTCTGTAAAATATAATAATACCAACTGAGAATGTATGAAAATAATTACCATTATATTATTGATCGGCAAACAAGTTGTCAGTGAAGACTTTATATGTAACAGTTATTGGTGACTTACTGGCAAGGAGAGGTAATCATGGTCTTCATATGGACTTGACCTTATGGGGATACCACCAACTGATGTTGGGATTACCAAAAGAACCTAATGAAATGAATCACATTATAAGTTACAACATGAAAAAAATATTTCCAATTATTTCTTTCATATCTTAATAAAACCACATATTTTTATCTCAATACAATATATTTCAAGTCACTAGGGGCTTTGGTGGATTTATAAAATGATGTTATTGTAGTACTTGATGCAACACATATTTATCAACTGTTTGTATTTTGTATATGCCTGATTGAACAATGGGCAAATGGCCATGAAGTACCAAATAAACTTTAATATCAACTTGATGTTTACAAATTTTGAATGAAATAAATTTTATATACATAAAAATAAATATTCTCATTCACATTACCTATAAAGAAAGTAAAGTATAGATTGAAGTAACCCCCCCCCCCCCTTTGGCAGATTATGATTTGATGAAAAAATATTAATTACTATTACAAAAGCAGTATGATATAATATAAATATTATATCTTGTGTGGGCAATTCACTTCTAATGAAACGAATCGAGTTCAAATCATAAATGGACACAGCTATAACATTTGTAAACACGGTTAATATCAGTGTGCAGAGAGAATTGTATGTATATGGTTTGTGAATGTTTCTTGAGTATAATGTAAGTTTTTTAGCGCATGCGCAATATTTTTTCCATGTTTACAATTTTTGCGCATGCGCAACATCACTACCGGTTTTGATCTCACCCGTCCCCTAACCGCATTCTTTTTAAACGATGCTGATTAGAATATATTTCAATATGATCTCCTTAGCAAATAAAAGAAAACGTGGTTTTTTTTTTCAAAATATTCAAAGTACATTACAGAACATGTACATGTACGAGCAAATTTCGGTAACTTATGTTTTGTTCATTGAAACGTTCGATTATAAATATCATTTTTGGTGTGATCCACAAGCTTAGATATGCGTATAGAACCTCGGACATGTTTATCCAAATCTTGTTTGGTCTACGAGGACATTAACAAACTTTGCACTGCATTTTGCATCCAGATCGAGATCAATATCTATACTATAGCCACTAAACATGCTTGTAATGCACATGTGACACATTCCTATTATAGGTGTGTGTTTAGTATTGGTATACACCTAAATTTTTTTATGTAGGCTAAGTTTCAGATTACAGTAAAACACGGTTATAGCGAACACGCTTATAATGAATTGACAAACGTCAACCCAGCCAAGTTTAATATAATTAACCCCAGTGGCGTCGGAAGCAAATTGAAAGTGGGGGGGGGGGGGTAAACTTATCAAAAATCTTGACAAGCAAAAAAAAAAAAAAGGTAACTGCAAAAAAAGGAGGGGTTAAACCCCCCCCCCCCCCCAGCTTCCCCGGTTCCGACGCCTATGAACCCCTTCTATTTTATAGTAGCACCACAGGGGCTTGTGTAGAAAAAAAACATCGTTAAAAAAAGGGTACCTCGGAGGTTATTTTTCCTCCAAGGTATCCGTTTTTTTAACGTTGTTTTTTTTCTACACAAGCCCCTGTGGTAGTATCAATACAATTGAACGTTTACATTTTGAATAATCAAATCCCAGATACCATTTAATATTAATTAGGTCAAAGTGATAAGTGAAGTCCCTACCACTGTTTCTTTAAGTATTTTAACCTCTAAATTTCAGATTCCTGGATATCTTGAATATTTTTATTTTCTCCCGTTCCCTGCTCTATTATCGTACAAAGATTGTCACCCTTGGATAGCAAAGGAAGATTATATATATATTTCTTATAATTTGCTTTCAATAAATCCTAAAAAAGCAGTGGCGTCGGAAGCAAATTAAAGGGGGGGGGGGTGTAGACTTATCAGAAATCTTGACAAGCAAAAAAAAGGGATAATAGTTATGGTTATGTATAAATTTGCAAAAAAGTGCGCCCCCCCCCCCCCCCGGTTCCGACGCCTATGAAAAGTATTATTTTATACACTGTTATTCCTTCGTAATGAATCAATCTATATCATGCATTGATATTGAAATAACATCTGCAGTAAAATGTCTGAAGAAATTTTTGTATGAAATATTTGCACTTAAACAGTTCAAAATTAGATCAAGATTAGGGGGTACACAAATTGTCCCGTAAACCTACAGATTTGCAGCTAGTCACATGCATGCAAACAAGTTTTGTATAATATACAAGTACTAATACCTTTCTGCATTTCAACTAACTTTAGCATATGGGACATTCAATGCAATTTTTAGCTCACCTGAGCTGAAAGCTCAAGTCAGCTTTTCTGATCACATTTTGTCTGTCGTCCGTCTGTCCGTACACTTTTCACATTTTCAACATCTTCTCCAGAACTACTGGGCCAATTTCAACCATACTTAGCACAAAACATCCTTAGGCAAAGGGGATTCAAAGTTGTGAAAAAATAAGGGTCACGCCCTTTTTCAGGGGGAGATAATTAGGAACTATTGAAATTTTTTGAGAAATTTTCAAAAATCTCCTCAGAAAGTAATCAACCAGGAGAGCTGAAATTTGGGTGGAAGCATCCTCACGTAGTGTAAATTCAAAGTTGTGAAAATCATGACCCCTGGGGGTAGGGTGGGGCCACAATGGGTGGTGTCAAATTTTTAAATAGGAATATATAGAGTAAATCTTTAAAATCTTCTTCTCATAAACTAATCAGTCAGGAGAGCTGAAACTTGTGTGGAAGCATTCTCAGGTAGGGTAGATTCCAGTTTGTTCAAATCATGATCCCCGGGGGTAGGGTGGGGCAACAATGGGGGGTTGATTTTTTACATTGGAATATATCGAGAAAAATCTCTCAAAATCTTCCTTCCAGAAACCAATTGGCCTAAAAAGCTGAAACTTGTGTGGAAATATCCTCAGGTAGTGTAGATTCAAGTTTGTTCAAATCATGATTCACGGGGGTAGGATGGGATCACAACGGGGGGAGGGGGGGGCAAAAATGTACATAGGAATATATAGAAAAAAATCTTCAAAAATCTTCTTCTAAAAAACTATTTGCCTAGAAAAGCTGTAACTTTAGAGAAAGCAGCCTCAGATAATGTAGATTCAAATTCGTTCAATTCAAAATCTTGAGAAGTAGGGTGGGGCCACATTGAGGATCCAGTTTTACAAATGAAAACATTTTAATTATTCGCAAAAACTGAAATGTTATATGGTTTTACCTATATGGAAGCATTTTGACATATTGCTGATTATTTAAAATTGTTTCGACTTTGACCCCTGGACGATTCTTAATTGGGCCTCACAAGGGGTTCAGAGTTTGATGTAGATTTATATTCCATATATAAAGAACTTATTTGAGAACTGCAATGCTCAGCATGTGATATGACTATAAAATCATCCTGTTAAAAAAGGGACTTCATTATAAACATAAGAATATCCAGTGTGAAAAAGTGGATTTTTATTTATACAGGATCTACATGTATTATACTACATTGTCCAGATAGTTTGTATTGTGACTCCATTAAGCTGATTTTATCATACCTATTGTTCCTCAGGTGGGCGATGTGGCCTCTTGTTTTAAGTACAATGTCCAGGTCAGTTAAAATCTTTTAAATAGTTAACTCGAGTTTTGGTTTAAAAAGAAAGAAATTAAAGAATTTGATATTTTATTATAATTTATAATTATCATTAAACAAGGTTGAAATATATAATATGTAAGTTATTATATTCATATTTCGTATGGTATATACATATCTGGAAAAAAAAATCGGCACAATTAATTGAACTTCATGCAGATTTAATACACATGAAAACCCAAAATAAAAACACCATAATTGTATAACTTAGTCCTTAATTATAAAAAAAGTAAACATTCTTATAAAAGTGGTTTCACCTTTGCAACATAGAGTATTCATAGTTATTTTTCACATATCTGAGAAATGCATATTTAAAGCTGAACATCGCTCGTAAAATAGTGTGGTACCACAGCCCGACTCTTCCGTGTACGACCTATCTAATGTAATTCTCTACCCTGACCTCCATCTTGCCAGACGTGTGCTACGACATACCCTGTCACTTAGCCTATGTCTGGAGGGATTTGTCAGGTAACTTCATCGTCCATTACGACATTGGCGTCGCCGGTAGCTGAGGAATCTACGATAACCTCGTTTTCTAAGTTACCAACTTGCAAACAACTTTATTTCCCGTAAAATCAGACAGCCCCTCACGAAACACGTGTTGCCTGTTTGTTGATTTTCAATTCGGGGTCCATATCGATAAGTATTGATACGTAAATTCATTAATAGTAGTTTTTTTGTGACATTTATTACCAAAACCGTCAATTTTCATGAATACGTAAATTCATTAATAGTAATTTTTTGTGACATTTATTACCAAAACCGTAAATTTTCTTGAAATTGATGCAGTCAGTTTGATATTTAGACTGATTAGTCACGTGACCCAGTTTCCCTGACTTTTGTAAGTAAGGTGCGCATTTCTTGCCATTATTATTTACGCATATCGGAATTGAAACAACTTTCATTTTAGAATATTATACTGAAATTTAAAGGAAATTTTGTGACTTTCATCCAAATTTATTGATTTCTATTAATCTTACAAACCATAGCCCTATACTTTTTGTAGGTATTGGGGCCACTGGCTCTGCTTTCACTCACTCATTCTTCTATTGTAAACAAATAAAATATTTCATATACCAATTATGACTACAAATACAATCAACCTCTGGAATGCCTCTGAGGCTGACCTTAAATCCTTGGATGGCATAGGACAAGCTAAAGCCAAGGGAATACTCCAGCTTAGAGAAAGAAAAGAAGATTTTAATTTTGATGATGTGGCCGACGTCACACAGACTGAGCCGGCTAAATGGATAGCATGGAGCAAGGTGGGTGTTGTGTGTATAAAGAATCTCACGGCGAAGTCTTCGGCGAACCCACCTGCCAGGCGATAAGTGATATAATGTCCACCAACGAGCTTCACTCTACCCTCCTAGAGATGAACAAGAGCATCAAGCTGCTACACGATGAAGTAAAGTTTCTGAGGATTGAAGCTGTCCTGAAATCGGAGGTGGATGAATCTGTGTACAAAACACCTACCGCACTGACCAGTGAACTTGAGGTTGTGGAGGAAAGCCTGGACAATACACTGACCATTTCTACGAGTAATGCCCAAGCGACAAAAGAGCTTTCGGACAAAGGAGCAGATCAGAAGCTGATCATAGACAGACTCGCATCAGTTATTCCCTCGTCAGGCTTCATCTCTGATCCATTCAAGGGAGCAAAGCCTAAAACAAGTACACCCCTCAATAGGGTACTGGAGAATGCTTATTTCCAAACCCTTTCTCCAGTACATCCAAATTCTAAATACACTTTAGAGCCCAATGCACATCCCAAAAGATTGGTACGCAATGAAAAGCCAACCGCTGAAAAACCATTAGCAACGCCTATTTCCGAGCCTCAAACTTCACAGGACAAACCCAGTGCTGTGGGGTCTCAGACTCCCAGGGAACCAGACAGGGGTAGAGCGACAAAGAAAAGCAAGCGACACAGATCACGGTCCACCAGGTCGTCCTTTTTGGATAATGCTTCATCAAATTTGACCCGTACCTCAAGAAGCAGGTCAAGGAGTAAAAGTCCGCATATGCAAAAGATGCCGGTATTCAAAGGTAGTGCCAGCCCAAATTGGGAATCTTTCATATACCAGTTTGAGCGAGTTGCAGTGCATAGAGGATGGTCTGCAAACAAAAAAGCTTTTCATCTGCTGGATTGTTAAGGAGATGTAGCATTAGAGTACGCCCGGAAAGTCAATAAGAATGGCGACTACAAAGACCTTAAACGGCACCTCAAGCAGAGATTTAGCAGGAAGGAATTGCCAATTCTTGCTCGTCGTAAGTTACCCTTCACTAAACAGCTAGAAAATGAAAATGTTGAAGATTTTGCACAGGCATTAACTTTTTAGCACTAGATGGCTACGAAAACTGCGAAGGGAACATGATTGAGGAAATTTCAATGGAAACCTTTCTACGAGGCTGTCAAGATAAGGAGGCGGCCATGAAGGTCATGGACCGAGAACCAACAACAATGCAAAAAGCTGTTAGATATGTAAAAACTGCCATTGCCAATCACTGTGCTCTATATGGAAGTAGAGGAATGAGCGGAGCACCTGCCTATTCTCAACGCCAAGTCTCTATTCCTAGCAGGGAGGGGTCCCCGACACTTGATTCTTCTCCTTGTTAGGCTGAGCCCAAGCTCTTTAATGAGAAGGACAAAAACAATCGTTCATTGGATGAGCAGATTAGTCATCTTACCTCCCTGGTTGAGAAGTTCACAACTAGCGTCCAACAATCACTCAGCAGGAATCAAGTTCGACCCAGCTCACCAGTATCAAGAGGCCTGCCCTTTGAGAAAAATCTTGATAAGAGTGGCGTAACAGATCATATTATTACTGTACGACGGACTTCAGGAAGAAGTATTAAGCTTGATGTCATTATGGAAGGAGTGAAGCCTATAAACGCCATTATAGATACAGCCGCAATGATAACTCTTATCAACGAGAGCTTAATCCCAGATAACCAGCTAGCCACGAATGAGCTCATCAAGTTAAAAGGAATAGGATCCCAGATGTACTGTTTGAAAAACAGCAAGTATAACCAACAGGCCTATTCAATATGTGAACTTTATTGAATGTAGAGATCTGATGTGTGGTAAAGTGCTGAAACAAATTATAAACAATTTATAAATACATGGTATAAATATGCAAACTGACATTTTAACAATTCACACAATAATACATATATATCATAGTTGTCATAAGAAATAAATTGACAATAATCAAACTACACAAATTCCAAAAATGTGCACCCATTACTGAAACAGTAGCCCGTGGGAAATTATGGAATGTAGGTAAACAGTAGGAAAATGTATTTGAAAAATATAAACATAGAATTTACACTTTATAGGTGTGAAGCGTACTTAATTAATGACCAGAATAATAACATTATATCATATTATATGATATAGGTATCCTATGTTTAACTTCAAGATATGTAAACACGAGAAAATATGGCGTCTACAACCTACTGCATCCACAATCATTACGTGGGTGCTTTTAACTGCTTTTATAAACATGCCATGACAAAACCAACATATAAAAAGAACATTTTATATATTTAAATGCATATGATACTTACAATTTGAGGAGACAAGGATGAAACATGGAATATGGTAAGAATGGAAATGTGTAGCACTGCGGCGGGACCGCACGTACACAGCGTAAAAAACTAAAACAAAGAAGTGTTCCACATAAAGAGGAATAACTCTCCGCCTATATAGAAAAAATATCAAGAGAGATAACTCTTGGTTCCACTACACCAGATAATGCATGGCAGGTTGATAAAAGGAGTGGCTTTTGCAATTGGCAATCTTCATGTCTCCTGGGACTGCTGCGCTGTTCCAATAGATGATAAAATGATACTGGGACTCGACATTTTGGCAGCGTACCATGGAATTGTCAACATTAAGGAGTGCACCATTTCGCTGGAGAACAACACATTTCCAGTAAAGCTGATATCGGGTCTAACACAGCACCCTATCTCTTATGTCCGGATACAGAGGACAATGTGTATTCAGCCAAACACCATAGTCAGAGTATCTGTTTAACTAGAGAACCACTTGACAGGTGACTATGTTGTCTCTCCTGTACGCCTAAACTCGGAATTGCTGGGATCCCATACCTTTGGAAGGGGCAATACCACAGCTATGACCTTTATAAATGACTCTAGTACTGTGGTGAAAATCAAAGAAGGAACTGTGGTTGGAGAAGCTGAGGCATATGCAGAAATTTGCCAAGAGGAGGAAAGTCCTATCCTAATCAGGAAGCACCAGACCTCTGCCCAGGTTGATGATGAACTCCCGGAACATCTCACCGACCTGTACAACAGGTCGACTCTTGAACTCAACGACAGGGAGAAATGTCGTGTTAAGCAATTGCTAGTGGAGTACCATGATATATTCTCTAAGCATGATTTAGACTTCGGCTGTCTAACATCAGTTACTCATAAATTGACACCAAGGGTAACCCACCTGTTAAACATAAGATGAGGAGAACACCACTTGGGTTCCAGGATGAGGAAAAAACGCAACTAAATGGCTCAGTCCTAAGCCCGACCGTCAAGCATTCCATGGCCAAACAAGTCGCCTTCATCAGGAACACTCCAGCTTCACTCCTCCTGAGGGTGGCAAACGCCAATAGTAGGGAAATATACGGATGCCCTTAAACCTCAACCTGTAGATGGTGTATAGGATCGTCCACAATTGATGAACACTGTATATACCTTTTTTAGTTGCGTTTTCATATGTGCTTAGGGAAAGTATATAATAGAAATATTTTTGATGTTGTGATCTGGGCCATCCAGTTATATAGACTTTACTATTTTTTGTTTTTTTCTCCTCGTTCCTTCCACCTGCTTCAGTACCATTGAGATTGAACTTATTTTACTGTGTAGGGATTCTATCTCTCACAGAACTTCATTCATATCACACCGAGTACTGCAGAAGTTAAACATTCGAATGTCACTTATCTAAAGCATTACTGGACACAATTTTTGGGAGGGGGTGGATTCTTCTAATTTAATATTTTTGCATTCGCCAATGGATATCATTGGCTGTACAAAAAGGGGAGGAGTGTGGTACCACAGCCCGACTCTTCCTTGTACGACCTATCTAATGTAATTCTCTACCCTGACCTCCATCTTGCCAGACGTGTGCTACGACATACCCTGTCACTTAGCCTATATCTGGAGGGATTTGTCAGGTAACTTCATCGTCCATTACGACAATAGCACTGCTGTCCCTACAACCCAGAGGTCTCACCTGTGTGGACGTACATCTTGCCTCGCCGTGTTACTCGGTCGCGATGAAATTATTAAATTTTACGCACTTTTTTCAAGCCAGGAGAATACTAACATCAAAGAAATTGGTCAGTGCATTATTTACAAACGGAATATGCACATAGAATAAGACATAAAGCATAAAATCCAAAGACCACGAAAGGAATACTACACGTCGGCCACGAGTTTCGGGTGTGCTACGGGGTGTAACGAAATCGAAGGGTTTATATACCAGGTACCTGTGTGACGGTGCCTATTTACGAGAGGTGTTCAGCTTTAAGCTAGTGCCTTAGATCTCCGTAGCTCATTCTATCTTTTTTGAAGTTTACTTTTTTTAATTTGTATTTACAGTTGTACATGTAGTATAACCAAAGAATGATAGAAAGCCATTGAAATTAGCAGTGTTTTCGCTTATTTCAATATGAAAATCTTAAAAAATACAATAGTTTTCCATAAGTAATTTACATTATTGAATCGCAACATAAAATTAAATATTCTATTATGCAATTGCATCATTTTATGTGATTGTTATTGAATCAAAATACAATACAATATTTATTTACATGGAATAAAGTTTGATTATATGATATGTAACAAACGAGTTTTGTCTGACTTTCGTTTATTATCTATTTATTATGGTGACGCTCCTACAAAACATACCCGGTAATACATATATAAACTTCACAATCATAAAGCATCTCAATCCATTCAATTACTATAATGACACATATATGTTAAATTACAATATACTGCTTTTCTACTTTATAACCTTTATCTTATATTTTATAAATGATGGTCATAGAAAGAAATAAACCTATTACAATCTTACATTGACTTCTAAAGTTGTAGATTAAAAATATACTCTGACAGTATGTAAATACCATACCATAATCAATAATTTCTCAAGTACACAAGTACCTACCCTAAATAAAGGTGAAAGGAACAGATGTTCTAATAAGCTAGCTGAGTATATTGTATATACAATTACATGTACTGGTAGGCAATATCTGAAACAAACCATTTAGACATGTAACTATGCAAAATATGCATGTTTATAATTGTATACAAATACATACAAAATCAATATCACTGTACCCTTTTCAAACATTAGTCTGTATTCAAATTATGAGTACAATTCACTGTGAAACCTCTAAACTTTATAAACTTTCTTAATTATTTCAACATATACTCTCATCTGTCATGCAATGATTACTTTGATATAATTACTGATAAAAACTAATTTTACATTCAATACAATATAGTAGCAGTACAATTATTTTACTCACAAAAGTTTTCTGAACTGGCCTCAGCAATGGTCACAAACAAAATGGTTATTGTCCGAAATTTATAATCTCTATGATAATTGCAAATCTAACAAATTTAATTTCTTTATAAAATTACTTTCAAGAAAAATTATGCATTTCAGTACACTATATGAAATATTCCTTACATTATCATTATCAAAATAATACTAATTCACATCAGTGTTCAAAATGTTCAAACCATTTTCCTATAGATTAACCAACAGTGATTCTATGATGTAATAAAAAAACACATCTCGTTACATAAGTGTCCGTGGTCTACTGGATAAGACAGTAGTGATATTTTACAATTTAAAAGAAAACAAACACATCACAGATATCACAATGTATAAAAATAAATTGAATTTCTTGTTTCATTATGATATACACCATTCCCTATGATTTTGTTAAATATTATGTTGTTGGCCTCATGCAGGTAATAGCTCCTCTCATTGACCTCTGTAAATTAAGAATACCTATGTTTATTGTTGACAAGATCAGAATATACGGGTACCTGTAAAGTGCGAAACGAAATAGAAAGGAAACGAAACGAAACGAAATCTACCGAAAAGAAACGAAATATACCGAAACAAAACGAAACGAAACTTACCGAAATGAAACTATCAGAATATTTTTGAAATTATTAAAGGTTTATAATTATATATATAATGTGTAAGGATTATTTTTGTACATAAAATAAAATATATATATATATATATATATATATATATATATATA
>WFKH01003881.1:1368060-1380104 GCA_016163765.1 Magallana hongkongensis | reverse complement strand
AACCACGCCATGTTTATCCATTGAATCTCATAATTATTCAATATTTCTGTCAACACTAGTTGGTTCTTGAGGAATCCTCATTATTTGACGTCACGGACAGGAGTCAGGAGGCTGTATAAAAAGTATAAATAGCCACTATGCGATTACACACCATTGCTATTCTTAAACTCATATTCATACTTACTGGGACTTGGACGTATGGACTAAATTTTACGAGAGAAATTGTGTTTATTAATTGCAATATGTATAGTTCTATTTATTGTATATTTTGTAATTGCAAATAAGATATTTGTTTCAATAATAATATTGAAATATGAATCCTAAACGAATATTGCAAATTTTGCCGCTAGGTGGTGTCCGTCGAATCCACCAAGTTCATTATCGACGTCACATGCAATCTGACCGGTAGCAATAGAGGAGGCTCATAGAGCCTCCGTCTAAAAATTGCTTCAATCAGCAAGAGTTATCTTTCTTTATCTATATTGAAGGTTTTACATACATGTTTTACATACAGTACATGATAAAATGCCACAGTTTCTAATTTTTTAGAAAAGATGTTCTAATTTTAAATTTGGATAAGATAATAGTAAATGGATCCATATGTTTTAGAAATCCTTAAAGTGTTAACCAAAGCATTTTGTTATAACACAAAACGGGGATCAAATGAATGGTCTTCCAGTAATTGGTATGATCTCAATTTAGGGATATATTGTCTTGAATAAAATGTGATACTGGTTTTTTTTTTAAAATTTTGTTGTCCCATATCTGCTTTCTCAGAATAGAAAACCCTTATTCAATTTTAAACATTTGAAATGTTTCAAACGACGATAACTAAGTCTAGAGTTTGCAATTGTCTTGGTCACGTTTTTCCAAATTATAATTCATTCACCTTTGTAAACGGGTTATAAGTAGAGAGAAAAATGTTCATCCCAAAATTCTCTGGCCTACAACATCAAATACGTACTGTTCATGTACTGAACTAGTACGTAAAATTTAGTTATATTGAAAAAAATTAATCCATTGAGCGGAGGGGGAGGGGAGGGGTATAAATATAATATTCATAAAAATTTGATCAATATGATTCACTTAAATTCTTGCAATTTTTTGTAGAAGTTTTTTTTACTTTTTTTACTTCCCCCCCCCCCCCCCCCAAAAGTTGGAGTTCATTTTTTTCTGTTCAAATTTTCTTTTTCTATATTTGAATATAAATAAATGTCACCTTCCAACATAAAATGGGGCCCAGTTCCGCCTCCCTTGTTGCTACATGCCTTAATAATTGTGAGTTAACAGAAACAAAGTGAGATTATTTTTTACAAAAGTTATATCTCTTATCAGAGGGATATTCCACTATAAGGCAGATTTGATGGTTAATTTGCTAACCACCCAGTCTCCTTAATTAAATGACTTAATAAATTCAAACCCATAATAAATATTTAAGTTATATTCATATATATTCTTCTTTCATACCTCTATGAATACGAACAGTCGACCGTCAACAAATGAAATCCAAAACATATTGCCTGGTCAATAGTGTCCTTTGGGTTTTTTTTTAACGACTAGAAATATATCTCGGAAAATATCCCTGTGATTCTATCTAGGTATTTTACAAGTAACGGTCTAAGCTCATACGATTATTATTTTTGTAATTAGTGACACTGAATTTAATTAGCATATTGTTGCACTACATTTATTAAAAAAATCAATTTTAAGATCAAAGAACAAGTTAACCAGAATCAATATTTCTTTCTCAAAAGGTCTTCTTGACGGTTAAAAGTATGAATTTTCTTAAATTTTCAATACACTTTATACATTTATTGCATGATGGTGAGGGAAATATGAAGATTTATAGACCAATCCGCACTTTACAAAAGGTGTATCCCTTGGCCGCCATCTTTGGTGAAAACCCCATAGGTTTCTCACAGTAGCCTTTGTAGTTCAGAGGTTTGTAACTTTGTCATTTGACAATAAAATTCCGTTTCCGTTGTGTATTTTGATTGCCCCGGGATGGGGATATCGTATTCGATATACTGAATGATTCTATGATCCCATTAGATAGAGATTGTTACGCACTTATGGAGTCGTTTAGTATATTAGCTTACAGAGTTAAAAGTACAGAAAAACAAAAATGCAAGAACAAATCATACGAATTATGAAAGGTACAGCTATCAAAACTGGATAGGCTTCACAACGGTCGACATACAAACTGTAAAACTCGCATAAGAAAGATTCCATTACATTATCTAATTATTAAATGTACCGTTACGTTCTCTAAGTTAGAAGTTTACAGTATTAATGTTAATACTTACATCGAACGAATAACACACTATAAGCCCAACTTGACTTATATATAGACATAGACTATAGTAGCTTTCTTATCTCCATATCATTACACGGGTATACTTTGTACTTGTTACACCTGATTGAACCTGTCAGAGTGTCTGTTATATTTCTTTATTTTACGAGCAATTCCGTTCGTCTATAATGCACTGACCCATTTAAATGATATTCTCTTCTTTTGTTGTGAAATAAGTGCACACATTTGATCACCACAGGATAAATCTCTGTCATTCAGTCAACTGAAATGAAACTTAAAGGTATTGAAAGGTAACTACAGAGAGAACTATGCCCATTCAGTGATATTTTAATTACCTTTCGTTGACTGAATGGCACAATTTTTAATTATCCTGTGCATTTCATTGCAACTAAGTAACAATGGCACTGTATGCTATATGTTCACGCAAGTGAGATCTATACAGCAAATTATTTGAACTGTGAAGAATGCTTACATGGATTGAAGGTTTTTGAAAGGAGGGAAAATGGCAGACATAGTAATTTGCGAGCCGTGATCAGGTATAAGATGACTCATGTACATAAATAGATGGCATTTGTTTGCACAGCAGAAGAAAATGTCAATTACAAAACATGATCGGTTATGAAAGTAAACCACCTTATTTTTCAATGTCAGTTGGCGAGTTATAAGAAATATACAGTGCTAACGGCCATTCGTTATCTACATAAGGCTAGCATAGGATAAATACACCAGTTAAAGTTATGTTTCAAGCAGATTTTATTAGCTTGTAATATATAACAAATAAGTAACAGATACATGTAAATATATTTTAGTGTTTGTGTCATTTAATTTGCTTCAAGCCTGACAGCTCTATACAACATTCAATTTGTAAAGATATTTTAAAAACTTACCTTACATACGCAAAAATTATGACTTTTTCCCTTTGAATTAAAGTGAGACTTGTAACGATTTATTATTAGTAGCGCACAGGTCCATCACCAGTGTTACGTTACGGAAGTTTAATATTAGTATATGACAAGATACTGTGACCTGTGCAATGACATTAACTTTGAACCAAATAACTAATACGCGGTAGAAATGACAAAGTGTGTCTTTTGAAAAAATTATTTTGGCAGCTAACACAATTAGTCCTAAATGATAACAGAAAACAAATTACAAAGTGTTGTTTGTTTTTAAAAATCCTTTTAAAGGCATCTTACTTCTCGGTATTACTGTATCAACTATGTCTTGAAAAGTATATTGTTGAAAATTTTAAAGTTATATGATAACAAATTATAGAAATCGCGTTATATGTAACAACAAACCTATGAAAAAAAAGATTTTACACAGAGCAAACGTTTTCGTGTATCTTATCTACATATATACTTTAAAAAGGGTAATACCTAATTAATGTAAATGAAATATTGCAGACTCCTTATTTTTTAAAAGTTTATAGCTATGACTAAAAATAAAACAAAGTTAAAAACTTGCAACCAAAATAATCTGAAATCAAATTATTTAATGGCAATAGACCATATTATCAGAATTTACATTTCATAGGATACTGATAATGTCGGATGGATGTAAATGTAAATGTAAATCAGCAAAAACGTACTGCTGCTATATCATAGATAAAATCGAGTAAATCTAAGCAAATGCCGAAAGTCGACATTAAGATAAAAATATGCGCATGGCAAATTAAATCACAGAACGGATGATGTAAAAGAATGAATCCTTATATGCCAAATCAACTCAGAAGTGAAATATAACTTACATTTATTTAATATTTGAGCTAAAGACGCAATGACATAAAACATAAAAATACTACAGTAACTACGGAATGTTGTTTTGGAAATTCTGACACAGTAGTTAAAGAATATGTAACCAAATAATTTTCCAATTCTGTACAATTTCTTTTCAGAAAGCAAAAAGTACTTACTTGTTGAATTTCACTCCGCAGCTGAAGAAAATGTCGTTGATGATAATATCCCAATTTTCTTACTTAAAAATTTTATGTTTTAAAGACTTTCCAAACAGCTGGGCTTCAATAAATTTGGCGGACTTTGCACTAGGTCCTTATCTTTTTAACCCTTATGCCATGATACATGTATGTGAGCTACTTTAAAGCTGCTTGGTCCGATTCTTTTGTTTTTACAGTATCAAATAATTTTCCATACAAACCATTTATCTTAGAAAGTTATGGATTTTCCCCTATTTACACCAGCAGAATCGGTCTCATTTCAAAGTTAGAAATATTCAAAGTAAATAAAAATAGTTTCTTTTTGGGCAAACGAAAAAACAAACCAAAATGCATCATGGGAATGTTTAGAAAAGGGAACCGCTTGGTTTCGTCCCCCGAATGATTAGAGTTATTCAACTCGCATGCTATGCATCGATTGTAAACAAAGCAAGCTTCAGAAATATAAGCGAACAAAACGCACACAGGTTTATTTGCAATTTGCCGAATATTACGACCTTTATTTATAGCGATGTCAAAGTGGTAATACAACTATACCCGTCTCGACGTCAGAGGTGAATTTTAACATGAGGCGAAATAACGCGATACCCTGTTATGTCGTTTGTTTTGTTAACAAATTTTGTACATAATTTTTTTTCATTGAAATTTGGCTTAATTGACTTGGAAAACTACTGCAATGTCTACTGTTATACATATACTTAGCATAACCATCGATTAAAAGCGTGCACAACATTTAATATAAAATCGGACCAAGCAGCTTTAAGATTATTTTTTTTTTACTTGAGAAAATAAAAACTTTTAACAATATTTTGAGAAATTGTCGAAACTTGAATATGTACTTTAATAACATTACATGTATATTAGAATGTCAAGTACACGCAAACAGTACCTTTTGGGTCTCAAGATGATAAACTTGGATCAAGTATTTATTTTTACAAACTGTAAAGGTATATTCCAAATTTTTAATCATTAGAGAAGTTTGCACATTAATAAAAAGATCAGAAAGAAATGATAATTTTATTATAGCTTATATTAACGACCTCCTAGTCTTCTAGTGTTAATATTACGATCAGTCTTTCAACGAACTGCTTGGCTTAGTGGATCCACGGAGAACTACTACCTAGAGGTTTAGGGGTTCGAGCCACCGATGCACCTGTACAATCTTTTCTTAAATTTTATCTCAACATGTATATGTATTTATTCCATTGTATCCATTGTTAGCAAATTTGCAATAACTTTGTAAAATGCATGGATATCATCGATAAATTTCTTTTTAATTCATTTCATTTATAATGTTCGAAGGACGAATAACATTTTTATGATGAAAATATATTTTGAGGCTGAGGGTCGGGGAACCTTAGGTATGTAAGTCCTGCCAATCCAAATTTCTATTTAATTTCTACAATACAGATAAGTTTTGATTAAAAAATATTGTTCAAAACACCGACAATAAAGTTCTATTTTTTTAACCTTAACTTTTATTCCTATCAGTCATGAGCCACATTTCCCTCTCTCTTTTCTTGGCACATGTAGTTGACTTTGCTGTTTATATCATGTATAGCCTAACGATTTACAATTTCTCCTCTCAAGGATCGAGTTCTTCTCAGATTTTCTTTTAACTTTCCAATCTTTCAAAAGGTAGTTAAAACTCTCTGGTCTTGGTTCTAACAACTGTTTACTCTTTCTCTTTCTTCTCACGTCCATTTTCCGCCGCCATTTTTTCCACCTGTTCTTCAATGTAGTCATCAGCAAAATCTGTCGTCTGCTTCAAAGCCTTCATAATCAAGATATCTATATTCTGATTTAATGTGGTTTCACTCTCGTAGTTTTTGATTGGTAGAATGAAACCACGTGGTAGTCCCATGACGTCAGCTATTTTATCCACAGCTTCACGGACCGCTAAACTGTGGAACATGTGACCTGCATCCTCCTCCACCATTGGACAGACTTTGTCCAGCTTTGTTAAGTAGACCACTTGAGGAATGTCTATGTGAACAAAACATATTAGATTATTAGACATGGTAAGGTCAAACTTCACTAAACTTTACTCGGTCTCAAGTTTCTGCTTCCACCAATTTTTTGCTTAAAATTTCGAAAATTATAAATATCTTTGTTTCCCATATACATTTATTCACTAGAATAAAAAGAGTCCAGTTTTTCTGTTTTAAAACGCGCTCTCTATTGCTTTAGGTTTCAATACACAGCCAAAAGTAAAAAGTATATGGGGATTGCAAACGACAATAATGTACCTCGGATTATAAAAAAATTGTGCAAAGTGTCCCAAGTACTTCCGAATGTAGAAAAGATGTCAAATTTTCCATTATACGTAAATCTTCGTTAGAAATATGTTTTCGTTTCTGTGAGTTTCTCCGTTTAAAAAGAGATGACATGTCAATGTAAACATTTTGGTTCCCCTTAATCAATTTCAATTGTACTTAATTGATAGATGTGTTAATGTTTGTTTATAAACGTGATGAACGTGATGGAAACAATAAATTTAGACAGAAAAAAATAATTGTGATTTGGCTCAACCAAGCCTACGCACACTTTTAGCTCTATGTAGGTCAAATAGTTAAACGAATCGTTTTGTCAATTTTCATCTTGTAGTAAGAATCACATTATTGACAAAGCTCCTAATGTTACAGTCAAGGTAGAAATTGTTTTCCAGAAAAAGTAAATTAAACATCAATCAACAAAAAAAACATCTTAGTGAAAGGGATTCGTTGTGTTTATACACCAGGAAAATGAATACAAAATACAAAATGTATGTATTACAAACCTACACTGTTGATTTAATTAATGATGCCTTGTGTTGTATTCATTTTGATTGGGCTGATTTAAATCATTTGATAAGATGTATAAGGAAAGAGTTTTAATAGAATAATTATAATTAGTAATGCGGGACTAATGAACAAGTATTTCCTGTCACCTCTACATTGTGAATAATCACGTATAACCAAATAACTTTTTGTCGGCTTTGGTCATGATTTGGATTTAACTTGAGTAGTTTTGTCTTTTAGCTTAAAATGTTAACATTACAGCAATTCAAAAATCCCCACGAAAATACTAAATATGGCTATCATTAATACAGAAAATAGAATGTTAATAAGACCATAGTTTTATTAATTATTTTTCAATAATTTTTAACAGAAAAATTAGAATTTGTAGGTCAAAAACATTAAATTAAATGCATTTGTTAAAACAAATTCAGAAATGTAATAGTAATACCCCACCAACCGCCATCCTATGCTAAAAAAAAATGAAAATATATCCTATGAAAATTTTGTAATTTTAAATTTGTTTAAAACTCTATTAATAAATTTATGCAGTTTCCTCTAACAAACATGAAAATTTGACAAATTTTACTCAACTGATTTCACACACAATAATCTATTTTCTTTTTTTTAAATCTAAAAAAAAGAATTGGGTTGGTCGGTCTAAAAAACCTAATAAAAACTGGTCCAAGTTGTTTTTATTAGAAAAGTAAGCAAAGTAAAAACTACGAACGTCAGTTGTATTTACTTCTCTGGTTCATCCGACTCTGCATTGCTTTCATTTGTTTAAGGATTTTCTCTGGGATGACATCAATAGTACTTCCGTCCACCACAAAGGCAGCGCAGTGAATCCTGTCCCCTAGATGGGGGTTCCTGATGAAGCCAAACGTCTCTGTAGTGAATGGTGCTGAGGAATTGAACTGAAAATAAAGATTAAGAAAGTGTAGTCTTAATATGATATCTGTTTAAAAAAGGTAAGTATAACTTTCAAACTGACTTAAAAATTGAATTAAGTTCTGTCATCACTTGTTTGCATTTGTCAAAAATACAAACGCTTTTAAAAGACATTTTTTTTAAATGAATCAATAAATCTGCTTATGCTTATTTTTTTTCAGTTTATGGTCTTGGGACTATGTATTACCGTACCAAACCCCTCTCTCCGTTGTATTCTGATATACAGGGATACCTGGTTTCTATTCTCTGATATCACTGGATTTTTTTTCTTCTGATATATCTAGTATTTGTTCTATGATAAAGCCGCTGATATACCGGTACCTAGTATTTGATCTCTAATATACCCGGTATCTGTTCTCTGGTGTACCTGGTATCTATTCTATGATATACCTGGTATCTATTCTCTGATATACCTGGTATCTACAGTTGTATTCTGTGACATACCTGATATCTGTCTGGCACGTTGCCGTCCAGTATGTGAGATATCTCCTGGGAGTCGATGGTAAAGTCCTCCTCCAGACCGCGAGTGTCACACAGGCGAATCTTCAGGGTCTGACCAGAGTTGTGGTCCTTGATGCAGTACTTGCGGTACTGAAATAAAATAATCACAACATTATGATTAACAGTAATACCGTTTGACTCAAGACAGGTTTCCAAAAGACACAATAGGCTCATGGGCCGCATTGCTCACCTGAGCAACAATAGACATCATGAAATCAGCTTTACGGAGTCATATACAAAATATCCAGACAATGTAGTATAACAGATCCTGTATTAAAAAAACAATTTTTCCCTGGATATTCTGTTATCATTGAGCCCTTTTTGTCACAGGATTGTTTTATAATCATTTCACATATTGAGCATTACAGTTCTCAAGAAGATCTATATCTAATGCATGGGATATAAACCTACATTAAACGTGTGAAGCCCAATAATTGTCCAGGGGCCAAAGTCTAAACAACTTTAAAGGATCAACAATATGTCAAAATGCTTGCATATAAGTAAAACTAAAATAAGTAACATATAATAACATTTGAGATTTTGTGAATTTAAAATTTGTTTCTTTGTAAAATTGGACCCCCCCCCCCCCAATGTGGCCCAACCCTACTCCTTAAAAATATGATTTTTACAAATTTGAATCTACACTATCTAAGGTTGCTTTCTTTAAAGTTGCACCTTTCTAAGAAAATGTTTTCTTTAGAAAAAGATGTTTTTCTCTATATATTCATATGTTAAAATTTAAAGGGGAAGGAAACTAAAAATATGTTGTACAATAAATCAATTAATTATCATCTACTTTAATTGTTAATCGTATTTATTTTTATTAAAAACCCCAGAACAATGAATAAATCAAGAAAATCGATCGCTTAATTTAAATTTCCCGCCGCTATAGGAGCTGCCAATGAACTTTATTACTTTATGATTGAAATTTATGATGTCACACCATCTATTCCGGTTTGCCTTATCAACATTGCTTCATAATATTCGCTCTAAATGACAAGTTCTGGAGAATTTGAAACAATATCAATTTGATACCGTTCTTTTACATTTGACTTTCGACTAAATTACAAACTAATTACAAATGGAGCATGTTCGTTGAAATCTAAAAGCGGAGGTTAGTGTCGGAGAAATCTCCATAATCTCTATAATTGTGGAAATTGTCAACGATGCCAAGTATCGTAGAAAATGTCTGCCGTCGTTATTTTTTACATGGTAATTCCGACTTTAGAGAATGTATTTTAAACATCCCGATTACAATTATAACATACTTATTTAGTTAGCGAAGAACCTGACTTGGAATAAAAATTTACTCGAGGTCATTTTCAACTTTGAATGATAGCAGATTAACAGCTGTCATTTATCTATAAAAATACATATATTTATGCATACATGTATTTATTCTTTAGATTGACGTGTGAACCTTAACATTATCAATTTTGTTAAGTCGATTACTTGAGTAACAGAAAGGCATAAACCAGCGTTTTATTCAGAGCACTGTGTACATTGTATATGTAAACCAAACCGGAATAGATGGTGTGACGTCAAAAATAATTAATTTTTATGGTTTTTAATACAAAAGAGTTTTACATGATGTCAGCCTCCAGTAAGTACAATTTCTCCAACTTCAAACGTTCATTTTATTTTATTTTCAAAACAGCATGACCATATGTGATAATTTACACCACTTTATTAAAATAAATAACGTTTTTGACTTTCCTTCCCCTTTAACTCCTCCCTATTGTGCCCCATCCTACCCCCGGGGATCATGATTTGAACAAACTTTAATCTACCATACCTGAGGATACTTTACACAACTTACAGTTTTTCTGGCCAATCGTGTTCTGAGAAGAAGATTAAAATAAAAATTCTCTATATATTCCTATGTAAAACTTCGACCCCCCCCCCCAATGTGGCCCCACCTTACCCCGGGGACCATGATTTGAACAAACTTTAATCTAAACTATCTAAGGATGCTTCCACACAAGTTTCAGCTTTTCTGACCAAATGGTTTTTGAGTAGAAGATTTATAAATTTAACTCTATATATTCCTATGTAAAACTTCGACCCCCCCCCACCATTGTGGCCCCACCTTACCTCCGGGGGCCAACAAACTTGATTTTTCACTATCTGAGGATGCTTCCACACAAGTTTCAGCTTTTCTGGCCAAATGGTTTTTGAGAAGAAGATTTTTGAAAAATATCAACAAAGAGCTAGAGCCACGAAGCATCAAAAATTGCCCTATCATAAAAAATCACCATATTTTGGTGAAATATAATGTAGAATCGTAGCTTTTCATAACTGTTTTTGTTTTTTCGATATCTGTAATACTTTTTTGTAAACGGAGTTTACAATATGGCACTGTTTTGATGAAAAAATGTAAAACAGACGTCAATTTTGTTAAGTAACGTCATGAAATGATAAAACTACGCATGACTTGAATTTAATAAAATAAACAAAAACAGAATAAAATTATCTTGTAGACATTATAGTTTATTTATGAAAAAAAATTTATTGATGAAAATACCATTAAAAGCTTATTTATAATAAAGTTTAAAAAAAATACAGGGACCAGTGCTGAAGGTCAATATAACGGCGGTACATTTAAATATGTCGGTGTCTTCAAAGTTATTTTTTCTGCAGTTTGATACTGCATGAAGGAATGTTGATAATGTGCAGTGTATAACTGAGATTTAATTATTTAATTCTACCGATATAATAACAGATTATTAAAAATGAATATATAAATATGACAGAAATACGGTAATTGTATGTGTAATCTCGAATTTTGATGCATTACTGTAACAGTATGTGTACATTATTCTGCATAATTATTTTACTTGTTTCAAGGCTTCGATATTTTCACCCAAATTTGGCGTTTTATAGCAGTTAGATGCCGGTGTTCAGTCACTGAAACATTCTGTTTTCCCATATTCCGTGCGTTCACCGTGCACACACAGTGTGTTCACCGTGCGTTCACTTGCGCTCTCTGCTCCGCTCGCGCTCATTTTTCACCGTGCGTTCACAAAGCGTTCGCCTTGATCTCAGCGTTCGTTCAGTGTTCACTTATTGTTCAGTCAGATAATATTATTTTTGTCAACTCTTCACTCTGAATGTTTCTGCTTCGTTTGATTTTAAAATGATGGACTAAAACACATAGTTGAATCGAAATTGGTCATTTAATAACAAAATGACGATACACTTTATCATATATACAAATTATATACAACATGTAAAATAATATAAAAAACAATGCTTAATACTTGAATATAGTGCGCTCACCATTCGTTTAGAGTGCAATCATCGTTCACTCACTGTTCAAGTGGGAAAATAGAACCGTTCAGCGACTGTGTACATATGTAATGGATAAATGCCAAAAACAGTTATGTACGAAATAATTTAAAACAGTTTCGAGGCCCGTTACGGCCGAGAACTGTCTGATATTTTTTCATACAGAAGTGTTTGAGGCATATATCGTACTTAAAACACTGCCATTGAATTTCATTGTTGATTTACCGGAGACAGCCCGATTTTAAAGGATACCAGTATT
>WFKH01003881.1:1354720-1364720 GCA_016163765.1 Magallana hongkongensis | reverse complement strand
GCCGCCGTATATGGTGTTTGTGTTGTACAGGACTGTCACCGTGGCGCCCTGACCGTCACATTGTTGGTGAAATGATGTAGGTGAACATCTGTCCCTGCTGATCTTGTACAACAACCGGAAGTGACATGGCTTACCAATCCACGTGACCAGCTGATCTCTGTATCTTACCGCCTGCAATTCCCACCCCTTGTATATTCCAAATACACATGTAGCGTCTGCTTGCAGGGGTCTAGTTCTGATCTAGGTTTAGTCTTAAGTCCACTCTGGGTTTACTTTGGGTTTACTCGGGGTTAACTCTTGGTCTGCTCTAGTAAACCCAGAGTAAACCCCGAAAGTAAATCCAGGGTTTAGTTGGGGTTTACTCTCTGTTAGGTTGGGTCTGATGATCTCATCAGTATTGTAACTAAATTATCAATCCTGAAAGATTGGACCGACTATCTTACCCTTGGTATATATTATATCTAATATAAGGATCACCCCAAAACTTTGAGACTGTCCTTAGCTACTTGGGTTACTAATTTGGCGTAACATATTAAAGAATTAATGTTTGCAGAACTTTGCATGCCAACCAATTAAAATCCACCTGACTCAATTTCTTTTCAGCTTTTTATGTGAAAGGGACTTCAGTTAAAGGAAACTCCTAGAATGACATTTAAGAAATTAGAGACCGGAAAATCTATATTGAATTCTTAGAAAGAGAATACCTACTCACTCTATATGTAAGGCACTGTTATCAAAGAATTTGTTTTTAAGCTTGGCCTTGTACAACGTATCAAGGGACAGAAACATGTTTAGTAGTTGGGGGTATTTGCATCATGGATATCCACCTGGGTAGTTCAGTGGTAAATCTCCTGACCACATGGGTCCCGGGTATGATTCCTGTTTTCATTGTTTATGTGCACTGCTCATTCCTTTGCATCGAATACTGTCATGGGCATGAGAAACATTTTTGAAAATTCATCATAGAATAAACCCACTATCCAACAGGTTGGGACCAAGTGGATATAAAAACTCGATAACTCGCTTGGGATATAATACTCAAAATTGGTTATAAATTATTTGAAATTTAAGAAAAACGACTTTGTAAATGTTTAAGATAAATCTGCATAAAAAATAAATCTACATAAATGTACTATATCATATGCAACAACTTTTGGTTAGCAAGTTTTCCTACAAGCGCCCTCGTAAAGTTTGTCAGATTGATCTTCAAGAAGTTTTAGATATATGCTGACGGACCAATCTCAGTAACAGTGGGGTTAAAGAAAAGTTGTTGACCAAAAGTAGACATTTCTATTCTAAAAAGCGGATTATTTTTATTTATAGAATTATCACCTTATTTATTATCCCACCAGGGTTAATTATTATCCGGAAACGGTCTATGTTATTGTATCCCATTTAAGCAAGTGGTCCTAACCTGTCCAAATGCCATTTCCTCGACCATAGTAAACATGGTAAACTTAAAAAACCCTATAGCTTAATTCGACAACTGTTTGCCTTTGTCTGGCATAATCTCAGCGAGATTTTCCGAGACTATAAAAAATTTTTTCAGGTAACTGACTTCTCTTCAACTGAGAATTTTTTAGTATCAACGAATATTTTAAAACACACAAGCTGTATTTATAGTATATGGTGTGGCCACATAGTAAGAAGACAAAAAGTTGGTGGCGAGCCTGTGTGGACGAATCTTAAAATAGTCAGCTGTATAGCTCAAATATAACCCCCAGCGGGCCCAGCAACATGCAATTATAGTATTTCTCTGTCTTTTTTATGTACTGCAGTATAGCATGTATAGTTCAATATCCCTAGCCTAACATGCAATAAGTATTTATTTTTATGCTAGCAGAATAAAAATTAATGATAAAACGATGCATTGAACTGTAAAAAGAGTTACTTACATACGAACAAAGGTCTCGTTTCTCTTGTGAGCTCCGTTCGATGGTCGGTGATCGCGCCAGCCGCGTTTTACTTTCGATTTACCTTTCAAAGAAAGTTACGATGATAATTTTCTTAAACTGTTAGAACTGAAAGTGCAAATAGTTTCTGAAAAACAGAGTGGTTTTTAATCGATGCTGATTAGAATATATTTCAATATCTCCTTAGTAAATAAAAGGAAACTTTTTTTTTTAAATTCAAAGTACTGTACAGTGAAGTCGCCAATTCCGGGTCACGTCGGACTGTTTCTTTGATATTTTGCAAAGCTATTCTATTTAAATTTTATACTGTATATAAATTGAAAGTACATTTTGTGAGTTATTAAGCATTCATTTTGTTTTTCAAAATAAATTCCTGGAAACAATATTTACAGAGGCATTTCAACAAGTCATGGTTTCCCCACTTTCGAATCATTTTCTCCATTTTCGAGTCATGTGACTTCAAAGTGTCAGTAATGTCGGATAATCGTCTCAGAACACAATTTTTATTAATTTGCAGCATTGAAAAAATAATGCCGATCAGAAAATATATTTACAACTACTGATACTTAAGTAAGAGGGACCAATTTCTAACTGTAAATGACAGTGGTGATTCAGAATAAAATGATCGTCATTATGTCATCATTGTGACAAAAAAAATAATAAACTCAAAGAAAAATAACAAACAAGATAAATAAAATGATACCTGAGCTGGATGGATCATTTTATTCAATTGAATCTCTTTTTTTCTCTCTATCACGTTATCGTAAATTCGCAGAAAAATAGGTTTCAGGTATAATTACCCGCAATTGGGGAAATTCCTTCAGATTGATTAATTAATTGGTGTAAATTTATTTGAGCAGTTATCACTCTGAATAATTTCTGACATATAACTGAATGCATGTGCAATATTTTTCATCCATCAACGCCCTCCCACAACTTTCACATCAACCACCCTGCAGCGTAAATATTGAAAGTAGCATGTCAAAGATGTGTGAAAATCTCCATCTCGAAAGCGCTTAATTTCTAAATTAGTTTCTCGGAGGGTCTGTAAATGTTAATTTTTGAATATCGTTTAATGATCAAAGACAGAAAGGCCTATAGTTCGTGATCAATGTATTTATTAAGTTTTTTATGCTTCAATTTAAACAAGGTGACATGAAACACACACAAGTGACCCGGAATTGGCGACTTCACTGTACATGTACGAGCAAATTTCGGTAACTAATGTCAGTTTGTTCATTGAAACGTTCGATTATATCACTTTTGGTGTCATCCATGAGCTTAAAAATGCGGCTTCAATGGTGCATAAAGAACCTCGGACATGTTTATCCAAATATTGTTTGGTCTACGAGGACATTAACAAAGATGGCACTGCGTTTTGCATCCAGAACGAGATCAATATCTATACTATCATGACTATAGCCACTAAACATGCATATGTGACACAGTCCTATTATTGATGAGTGTGTTTTGAATTGGTATACACCTAAGTAGGCTAATTGAAGTTTCAGATTACAGTAGAACACAGTAATCATAGGCGTCGGAACCGGGGGGGGGGGGGGGGGGGGGGCTTACCCCCCCCCCCCCCACCACACTTTTTTTTGCAAATTTATACATATTAAATACCTTTTTTTTTTTTTGCTTGTCAAGATTATTGATAAGTCTAGCCCCCCAATTTGAATTTGCTTCCGACGCCACCGTGGTTATAGCAAACACGTTTATAATGAATTGACGTTTACAGCGAAGTGTTTTTTATTCCCCGTGAAGTGTGTTGTAAACTTTACGGATATAACGAATTACGCTTATAACGAAACAAAATCGCCCGTCCCTTGTAGTTCGTTATAACCGTGTTTTACTGTACATCAACCCAGCCAACTTTAATATAATGAACCCCTTCTATTTAATAGTAGCACCACAGGGGCTTGTGTAGAAAACAAACACCGTTAAAAAAGTGGGTATCTCGGAGGGTTTTTTTTCCTCCAAGGCGCCCGCAAATTTTTTAAAGATGTTTTTTTTTCTACACAAGCCCCTGTGGTAGTACCAATACACACTGAACGTTTATATTTTGAATAATCAAATCCCAGATACCATTTAATATTAGGTCAAAATGATAAGTGAAGTCCCTACCACTGTTTTTTTTAAGTATTTTAACCTCTAAATTTCAGATTCCTGGATATCTTGAATATTTTTGTTTTCTCCCTTCAACTGCGCTATTATCGTACAAATGATTGTCACCCTTGGATAGCTAAGGAAGATTATATATATTTCTTATAATTTGCTTTCAATAAATCCTAAGAAAAAAAAGCAGTGGCGGCGGAAGCAAATAGAAAGGGGGGGGGGGGGGGCTAGACTTATCAGAAATCTCGACAACCAAAAAAAAAGGGATAATTGTTATGGTTATGTTTAAATTTATACACTGTTATTCTTTCGTAATAAATCAATCTATATCATGCATTGATATTGAAATAACATCTGCAGTAAAATGTCTGAAGAAAGTTTTGTATGAAATATTTGCACTTAGAATATAAACAGTTAAAAATTAGATCAAGATGTGTGGGTACACAAATTGTCCCGTAAACCTACAGATTTACAGCTAGTCACATGCACAGAATTATTGTACTATACAAGTACGAATACTTTTCTGCATTTCAACTAACTTTAGCAGTACACATATGGGACATTCAATGCAATTTTTTTTAAGTACACTGTCCAAAATCTAAATCTCCGTAGTTCATTCTCTCTTTCTGTAGTCTCCTTTTTTTCAAATTTGTATTTACAGTTGTACATGTAGTATAACAAAAAAATTATAGAAAGTCATTGACATTGGCAGTGTTCTCACTTATTTCAATATGCAAAAGGGTTCTTTTTTTTTTTTTGAAGTGGCGTCAAACATGACGGCGCCAATGTATGATCAGAATACAGTCGTTTTTTCACAACGCTGTGCAAATGGATTCTACTGTAAACAGAATTAAACGATTATCTTCAAAAAGTTGTCACACATTGCTAAGAAGTAATTTTAAAACTGCTAATCAAAAGCCAAAGTTGAATAATTTCATGAAGTTAAGAGTTGACAAACATTTCCAAGAGATAGACGGACATGCGATTTAGGGGCTATAGTTATGTATGATATCACTTTGTTCTATGTTTATGCCATTAAACCTTGGAGAAATACTTCTACTTACTCATATCATTACTAATCTGGGATTGACTGAACATCCTGTATTCTTTTCTGTGTAGCAACTTGTATTCTGTTGTATGGATGCAATGTCTTCAGTGACTGTTGGAATGAGCATAGAGCACCCTGGCGATTTCCTCTGATGTGTTCACAGATGCCCAGGATCTCCCAGGAGATGTCTCTATATATTATACTTATATGGTGTCCATGGACGACTAAAAACTTTAGCACATCTAGAGCTGCTAGTGACAATGGTGTGTCAATGTGTCTGTAACATGATGTTACACTTCTAGGAAGTGTAACATCACAAAGACTGGGACATTTAATGCAACCATACTTTTCTGTCGACCTGACTGTTGTTCCAGTATAAGTTCCTTGATATAACAGATTTGGTTGTCGAGTCTGATATCCTCTGCTATAGCTTGTCTCGTCTTTGTAGACCAGGATTTGCCATCTAAAGCCTCAATATTACTCTCTCTGTTTACCTGGCGCAAATACATCAGATATGACATTGTTAACCTGGCTTTTGCAATCTCTATAACAGATAAAGATTCCCTGTATCTAAATGTATCGTAATAATACATGGCAATATGCAGCAAATCAGACACGTAACCAAACTTGGCTGCAAATTTTAGCATGTGACAGGATATTTTGTCTGCAATATACATTTTTTTATTTACACTTGCGTTAGTGTTCATGTGTAATAGAAAGGCTGCATACTGAAGGATAGTTGATGTAAGTTTCTGTAACAATATAACTTGATAAGGTGTAACGGTTGAAACTACTAATTGTTCTATAATGTGTATGCCTTTGATGATGCGACATAGTGCATTGGAAAAGCCACCTGGACCCTCGTTAATTG
Source organism: Magallana hongkongensis (assembly GCA_016163765.1). Classification (NCBI taxonomy): domain Eukaryota; kingdom Metazoa; phylum Mollusca; class Bivalvia; order Ostreida; family Ostreidae; genus Magallana; species Magallana hongkongensis. The sequence continues at coordinate 1,358,770 of WFKH01003881.1, read as the reverse complement.
GTGTTTGTAAATCAAAAATATAAGAACAGGACTCGCAGATAATTTCGAAATCTTTGTCAACTTCATACTGCATTACACTTTGATCAATACGAAGTAAAAGTCTGGGTAAGCTTAGACCGACCATGATGCAGGTTCTAATAGAGATACTTTGTAACAAACAGGCCGGACCTTCCTTGTAAAATTCATGTAACTGTAGAAACAATGCCTTTTGTGCTGAGCCATGGACCTTTGTCAGAAACAGGTTGTTTTGTGGGATGAAAAAGTTAGGACAGATTCCCTCATACACCCATTTAAGGAGGAGTTTTAAACAGACCCAGAAGCCTAAAAGGAGATTTTGTGGACACCAGTGAGGTAGTAGGTTTTGTTGAATTGCCCAAAAAACTGCTGTCTTCATGTGATAGGAGCACAACAGTAGATTGGTTTCTTTTGATTGCTGATTAATAACTTCTTTTATGAAAATCTTTAACGACGCATATGTCAAAAACTGACAGTGGTTCATTGAACTAACAAGTTTGTTTTCAGTTTGAGTAAAAGAAATTCTTCATTCTTCATGTTGATGGAGTCCTAATGGGTGTCCTATTGCTACAAAACGACATCCATTTTTAACGATGTCATTGACAACCTCAGGATCAGGCCATGAATAACATCTGTCTGTCCATGCAATGGCAGACGGAGGCCAAATGTCAGAAGCAAAACAAGAAGCAAGATCAAGTTCAACTATCCCTGCGACACAATCACTATAGCAAGGTCCATGTTGATTAAAAAAACTGTATCGTGAATATTTTTTCAAATAGAAGTTTTGTGTAATTTTGCAAGATTAAATAATTATTAATGTTCTGGTTTTTATCAAAATATGTTAAAAAACCATAAAGACAACTTGTATACAATTGCACCATTTTGGGTCTTTCCGACAAAGGTGAAATAACCTTGAATGTATTAGGCATCAATGACAACCCCTTCCTTTTCCTAACCTTGATATAATTACAGGGCTCAGTATATTGTCAGTTGATATTTAAGTTAAAAATAATTAAATTCGTAAAGATATACCGCAAAGGAGACACATAAGGCCCTCCAGCGAACACCTAAAAGTAATGGTAAGCATCTCCATTTTTAAGATAGTTTTTATATTAATAAAAGTCAATGTATTAACGAGCTCTTAAAAAGGCTCGAGAAGTTGTAATTGAGCTTAAATTTAAACGCATTTCTAATCATTAAATTCAATCATTAGACAATTCTATTAATGGATTTTTTTAAATACAAGTAACAAATTAAAATTTTACTTTTAACTGACATCCCAGATAGCAAGCTTACGTCGGCCCAACGTTGGCTTATGGTTGTAAGGTTGGCTACATATCATTGTTGGTAGAACGACGTTGGACCAACATTGGACCAACATTGTATTTATCACTGTTGGTGCATTGGCATCGTTCCAATATTGGACCAACGTAGTTCATCCAACGTTGGTACAAGGACATTGTACCAACGTTCGGCCAATATCAAATTGATCTCGGTTGGCGCGAATACACTGTACAGCTGTCGGGCCGACGGACTAAAATGTGTGTTATGAATAAGAAAATAGTTATTTTACAGATGAACAAAGTATTTAACTTTAAAATTGGCGTGTCTTTAAAAAACTATGGACTAAAAGTCTTTTATTATAATTAAAAATCTTTATAGATTAATTTAGATTAATTATATAACGTGTTATTAAATTTATTATAAATATAATCTTGAAATTATAATGGTTATTATAAATATAAATGTATTCCAATTAATTCCAGATTTAGAATTTTAGTTGTTTATTTTTTTTTAATCTAAATGACTACATTATGTGTGTCCATTATGAAGCATTTTACACTTTGAAAGGAATGCAATATCAATGCATAGTAACTTTTCTGCACCCGTGAATGAAACATTTACCGCCAAAAGAACTGTGATGTCATTTTTGACAAATCCATCAGAGTAACTCTATCTGATGCTATCATCATGGCTGCCTGGAGGAATAATGTAAGTATGCAGATGTTCTTTTACAGATTTTAATTATATATGGGTGATTATTATACAATAATGTTCTCAAAACTTTCAAATGAAAATTTGAAAGCAAATTAAAGGCACTTTTCTTGTACAGACACTCTCCTGCTGATGTTTAAACTCGGTCATGTCTCCTAGGCCTATATTATTTACATTTGTGAAGATGAATAGAACCATGCCGTTTTTCGGCTCAAGTTAAGAAACATCTAAGGTAACTGAATTTAATATTATGATAATATTCAATATTTAGGGTAGGAATTGAAGACACATTTTTTTATCATTGACGTCAGATGATCAGATTATGTCAGGGCAAAATGATATGATAGTCCTCAATGCAGCTTTGATAAATACTTCTGTCGTATTTTTGTATGATAGATCATCGGCATGATATGCTGATAATATTAGATCAGAAGCTGTGGGTCTTGCACGGATCTAAAGAAGGTCGGATAGATCAAGACCCCCTCTCCCCCCGCGCCCCTGGGCTCCTCCCCCGGAAAATTCAAATGGACTTATTCACAGTAAAAAAGCAGTAATATTACAAAAAAAAAATTAAAAATTCTGATACACATTGTAAAATTGTGCACAGTAAAATACTAGTAATCCCCCTTTCCCGCAAACAAATTTATTGTTGGATTGAAAACTAAATTTAATAAGCCGCAATAATGTATTACTTTTTTTTTAAAATCGTAATATATTGAGGATTTTTTCTGCATTATTATTTTTATAATATAGATGCAATTCTATGTCATTTTTTTCCATTTATGATTATGTTTTTTTAATTTACAGCAGCAGTTTGCGAAAACGGGCTTTGAAGTTATCAACGAGGTCAGAACTAAACTGGAACTGAACTATAAAGATAGTGACCAAACGCATTTATTGTGATTCGTTATTCATCTGATTGGGAAAGTGGATGAAAATAGGAGTAAAGAAAACAAATGAAGAAAATTGAAGGGATGTGGAAGTATATAGATCGACTATAAGAAACATTTTAAAATTTGATATTATCAATTAAAAGTGCGTTTTAAGAAAATGTGTGAAACTATATATATTGATTATTTTTCTGTGAGAAAACAATAAAGATTAGACTTACTGTTAATCTTTGAGAGATTGTTTTATAGGGACAAAGTTTGGGGAATATTGGTTGGATTAAATCAGTGGCCCGACATTGTGCCAACATTAAAACTGTCAATCTAGTGACAATGAGCCAACGTCACGCCAACGTGTTGGTGCAATGTTGCGCCGATGAGCAAAATTACATTGGGCCGATGTTATTTTCCGACATTGGGCCCACATAAATGATAACATAGGGCCAACGCTGGACCAATATAAGCTTGCTATCTGGGATTTGTGTGGAAATGGACTCCATTTTGAAAATGAGCTACATACCTTTGATAAAGACTATCTTGTACTATTTTTAGGTGTGGTAATTTTCATATCCACGTATTATATATTGACTTCGTCTCTTATCAGTATGATATCAAACAAATTTAATTGTTTATATAAAGCCCTTGCCAATTAACTGTGATCCCTCTTACAGTTAGTGAACATAGTAATGGAGTAAGTCTTCACTTAATTATTTATAAAGTTTTATTGACCAACCTCGTATGGTTAAATATCCAGATATGCAAAATACCATTGTAGTATACTGTCTGTATTTCCAATTCTATACTTTGATTCATATGCTCTATGATCTAATAAGCCCTTTGGCTTAAAGAATAAATAAACAGTCAACAGTAAACCAATAATTGTTGAATGGTTTCAAGTGGCTTACCATTTTATAGATAAATGACAAATACACTATGACCACTGTACATGACCCCTGTGACCCTATTAAAGTGGTGTACAAGTATTAAGAACACTATGATATATACAGGGTTTAATTGACCTCCTTTTTGGTAAAAGTTCATGTACCCTTGCAATTCGGAAACTGTTTATTTTTTGAAGGGGATGTGACAAATAAGACATAGAGCAACTGTACGCAAATCTTTTGATTGACAAGCGTAGGCTAACTGCATATTT
>WFKH01003881.1:1340216-1354620 GCA_016163765.1 Magallana hongkongensis | reverse complement strand
AATCTTTTGATTGACAAGCGTAGGCTAACTGCATATTTCTGTCTTTTATATCCTTAGAACCTGCCAACCAAAAACTATGTCCGTTTGTGAGTAAAACTCCTTCTTATAAACACCATGCATTGTGATATACGAGTAATATATGTTGCTTAAAACTTTGTACTCGTGATAGTGTCTTCAAATTTCCAAGCACGTATTCTTTTACCAATAACCATGTGGCCTTTTTTCTTTAACCCTAGTGCCTTAAGTATGTAGATATATCTATCATATTCTATAATCATACCCTTACTCCGAAGAAGCTGGGGTATGCTGTTTAAGCCGTGTGTGTCAGTCTATATGTCTGTGCGTAACAAAATTCTGATAAAGGTTTCTATTTGGTATTATTCTTAGTCTGTAGTCTGTATCAATTAGACATTAACTTCCTGTTGGATGACGACAATGTTTATTTATAGCCTAAAGTTATGACAAAGATTTTTTCAGCAAATATTCATCGCAGATTGTTAAAGTTTAACACACTCTCTTTTTAAGCAAACCATTTTAAAACAAATTTGATGTCAAATTCCTATCACTTATTTGGTATATTCACATCAGAGTGGGGTATAACTAATGATCATTACCTCAGAGAAATCTTGTTTGACCTTTACTTCAAATTATATTGCAAAACTATGATATTTTAAAGGAAGATTAAAACGAGAAAAATTCCCATGCATTTCGATAGCAACATGATAATTATTTTGCAAAAATATGATATTTTAAAGAAAGATTAAAACGGGAAAAAGTCATATGCATTACAATAGCAACAGGACGACGAAATGAAATTATTATACATACATGCGAACAATTGTCTTCTCTTTCCTGTTTGATAAATGATTTGTATAAAAGGTTTTTTTTTTCCAATTTTGATTAGATAAAAAGTCTTCATTACGATTAATATTTTTCAGAAATTCACTATTTGTGTTACTTTTTCCAAAAATGCCTGATTATTACTAACTCTATTCATATTATTTTTAATAAGGAAGATATTTTCATAATAAGAAAAAGTGAATATGATAAAAGAGGTCAATACCGAGATATGTGTATATTTAAAGTTCTATACGCAGAAAAGATATTGAAAATGAAACACAAATTTATTGCATGACAAAAATATTTCGTAATGAATAAACCCAAATTAATTTCTATTTTCCGCCTAAATTACAAGAAGTTGGAAACAAATCTTTGCTTCACTACGTCAACACGAATTTATAAGAGAAATACGTTGCTTTTTAAAGTCTGATGAGTAATTTGTTTTCCATCCAACCTCTCTGATAAGAATAAAATATAATAGCAATCCACTTTACAAGATTTGTAATCGATTAAAGTATTCTGTACATTATTTAAGATCAAAATAAGCAATTAAAAATGTATTGCATGTTTTTCTTCCTTTTAGTAAGCATTTTTTCTTTAAAATTTAATTATGAAAAACCACCTTGTATTTCGATACATTGAAAGTCACACCTTATGCCTGAAATGAAATAAACTATACTGGTTTAAATAATTTCAAAATGCACATATTTATATATCCTTTATTATATCAAAACCATTTATAACTTAGATTTACAACCAATAAATACGAGATACACTGTACACATTACTCAATTAAACGAGTAATTAGGATACTGTAAAATGGTTAAGTACATGTTTTCTACTCAATTCAATTTAGTTTATTGACATCATGATGTTGGCATACAGTCAAACTGAAATCAAATGGCAGACAAAAGAATATTATAACATAAAGGCTAAAACATTTCTAAGACGCCGAACATGACGTAACTGCTATTTCGCCAATAACACTGTGTATAGATATAAAGTTAATTAAAAGTTAATGTCTGATACATCTTGTTTTTTTTGTATATTTAGATAATGAAGGATTAAGGTAAAATATATAAATAAGTAGTTTCTATTGTTTATTATCGTACTAAAATACTTAATTCAAAAATCGCATTGCTATATCTGCAATAAAATGCTTGACCAGAGTTGTAAATTACTGTGGAATCATTTTTATTCGTGGGGGTCAATGTTCGTGGGCAGCCAAAATTTTCCTTGTACGAATTTCGTTGGTATCAACTTCGGGATAATTGTAATAAGTATTAAACAAATGCTTGTATATACATTCGTGGGGATGTAAATTCGTGGGCAAGGGTTATCCACGAAAGCCACAAACAAACATTGGTCCCCCAGGAACAATGATGATTCCACAGTAGGGTCTAATTTATGTAGTTGAGATTTTAACTTTTAGTGTATTTTAAATAAATACATATCAAGCATACGTGTTTATTGAAAAACTCTCCACAATATACTGTATATATTGTGTTTATCATCAAACACTTTATTGCAGTATCATTAATTATAAGCATGAAGTAATATGTGACAAGTGATTCATAAACAAAACATTTACCATAGATCTCGTGCATGTATAAGAATGTGTGAGTAGATATGCATTAACATTGATCATTAGTTTCATATGTTTGTATAAATGTATGTTTGACCTGTGATTTCAATAATAATAATAATAATTTGGTAATAACACAATACATTTGTTACATAGGTTCTTCTTATTTGATAACTGCAATATCCTCATCAGTTATTCTCATTTGTGGAAAATGAAAAACATTATCTCAAGCCTTTTTTAAAATTAATTTAAATGACGATAATAGCCCCGACTACTAGAGAAACTGTCTGCACGTGTTTCCTCTTCATGTAAATATACCGTTTATTCCACTTTGCAATTTTTTAAATGTGTCTTTTTATAAACACCATCTTTTCTTCTTTGATTTCCTTTAACCTGAAATGTATTTTTAAAAGGAAAGAGTGAGGAAACTTTGAATATTTGTTCATAAAACATGGTAGAGTTCAAGACATTGAGTTAAATACATAAAAACATATAAAATATTATGATATTAAAGAAATTAAAAGCACACCGTTAAAATAGTTTGAAACAAACTGAATGACAGAAATAGAATTAACACCAATGGAATTGAGGGAATTTCCAGAGTACAAATAAATCAAAATTACTGAGGGTTCAGTATCAGTTATTACATAGGATCTTATTTTATTTACTATAAAGTATAGATAGTAAATTAAAATCTTTATTGTGTCATTTTTATTAATGGACATTTGTGACAATGAACCATGAGTTTGCTTACTTTCTTAAAGTATAAGGAATTTAGAAAGAATTAGAGTAATTGATGTTCGAGGTTTTTGACACACAATTAAATATTGATAAATACGCCATGATATTTTGTAAGCGTATTTAAATATTCAAAATTGCGATATTTGTGCAATGAATTTTTCGCTATCTCCTCTAAACCACATCTAAGATTTTATGATTTTTTTTCACTTTCACAATGTAAAATATTTCCACAATCCAAGTTAAATATCGGAAATATTTTGTTTCTCTTAATTGTTAATATTTAATGTATTCACCTTAACACAAGGTGAAAATTGCCATTCATGTCAAATGTATGATAACAGAAAGTTTGGAAGGTAACTGAATGGCGAAGCAATGCCATTTAGGCACTTGTAGCCTGTAAGTTAGCTTTTAGACCTTATACTGACTTAATGACAGAGTAGTCAGCTTCATCCTTTGTATTGTCCTCAAGTTTTATTTGCCCGAATATTTACCTCTTAGGAACACATTTGAATCTCCTCTCAAATTAACTCCCTGCCAAGTGAAATGATTCTAAAATATTTGTAAAATATCCGGATCTTCATTTAAATCAGTGCGTGCATACAATGATGTCTTGTATCAAAGTTTGTTGACCTTTACTAGATATTAAGGAAAAGACCAAACAATGTACAAGTCAGTTGGTGGACAACTGGTTGTTAGGAATTCTTTCAGTTAAGGAGTTTGTAAAGTATCCAGAGTCACGCCGAAAATAATATATTTTTAATCTCCTTGACATAACTTGAATGTACTACTTATCGGGAAAGGGTGATTTTACGAGAAACCACTCGAAAGTATCAATCATTAGATGGCATGACAGGCTAGGAATATGTTTTTATTTCTATTTTCCAATGCAACACTCAAACAGAATAAAGTATCCACTAAGTTAAAGCAAAGCGGTCGGTATGTATTTAGGTAATTTTAATTACAATAACTGGCATATAAGTATAAGAAAAACTGGGTATCTACCTATGACTTTATAAACTTCAAGGTCTGTCACGTCGACATTGTTATTTGCTATGGAGTTGAAGTCATGTTCATGTAAAATGAAACACCTTCCTATGCGATCGACATATCCATTCAGAGGAAAAATGTTTCCTTGAGATGCGATGTTTCCGTAAAAAGTGGATAAGTCATAACCACATCCGAATGTTGGACCATAACTACCATTTCCGTACCCAGCATGCTTTGCATCGCTGCATGGAAACCTCGCTGGGTCAAATAACCCGTTAAATTGCAACCGAAAGAGGAAGGCAGCCGGGTCGTTTATATAACCCCCATTAGAGTTCCAGCTCTGTGACAGGTAGCCGCCGTATATTGTGTTGTTTGTGTTGTACAGGACTGTCACCGTGGCGCCCTGACCATCACACTTCTGCTGAAATTTAGTTGGGGTACAACCGTCCCTGCTGATCTTGTACAATAACTGGAAGTTACAGTCTCTTCCGATCCACCTGACCACTTGATCTTTGTGTTGCTGATTCAAAAGTTCCGCCATGGTTTGAGGAATGAAAACACACTAGAATGATTTAAACGAACTTTAAGATGTTTATTTTTTGTATTTTAATTTGGGCTGTTACATAAAACTTCTTATAAACTTTAAATTTAGCTTCGTTTTTAATGTACTTGTGACTGAGGCGCTTGTTTTTGCGATAAAGTTTACCCCATAGAATAATACCTTATGGTATCTTTTACTCATTTATTCTTCAGAAGACGTATTGATCATATAAAACATGCAATACCTTCGTATTGTTCATATAAAACATGCACTACCTTCGTATTGATCATATAAAACATGCAATACCTTCACATAAGAAATTTGAAAATAAGGAAATGAGTTGTTCGTAGCCCCAATACCCCCTGAAAAAATTTGGACTCGCCCACTCTCGGGTAACACAAATAAGTGACCTAATCCAACGCCCTCAATTTTAGCTTTTAAGTGCAAATTATTTATGGTTTTGCTGAAAAGATAGAAATATAAAAGAAGACGAAGATTAAAGACTGATCAAAGCCTCCTCGGTTTTTAAAACATCGACACCAATGCTATTATGTCTTGTGTGTTATTTTGCAGGGGTGGAATACCTTTGAAATATGTTTAACAGAAAGTGATTTAATCAATAATTAATGAATAATAATTAATTGATATAATTATATATAAATCATAATAATCATTAATTTAAGGATATATTACATAGTTATATATTACAATCTAGAGTTACGTACTACTTTTTCTTTCCTAATTATCGTTACCCTTGATTATCTTCGCGTTAATGAATAACTTGCATGAAATTGTAAATAGGACTACATCTGTTGTTCCTGGTGATTTGCTCAGCCAATGTCAGCTTTCCTGAAACAGAAGGGAAAATTCAAAGTGGAAGATCTTACAAGCACATGATAATAATATTTCATATCATTTAATATAAACAATGCAACCTAACCAAAACTCTAATAATTGATATATACCAACAATTAATTACGTTACAAAATTTTATATATAATCATTATAGTTATTAATATAAAACAAGTTTCTCTTTTAAGTCACCTTTTTTCCTTATGCTGTTGACATGTAATTTGAACATATTTTTATTGTACAAAATTTCAACTGGGATTGGGCACAAGTTCAAAAATTTAGACCGCCCTCTCCCAATACAAGTATATACTACAGTACAAATAATGTATACACAACATGTAAGGTCAGCAGATCATATGACAGTTATATATAAATTTTCACTCTCCATATTTTCAGATTGCGTTAATCGTTAGAAAAGTCTCCACAAGACCAGCAAAATAAAAGACATAAAGTCAAGGCTTTTTCGTATTTGAAGAAAGTTTTGTTGATCATCAGGTTTTAACGATATCCTCAACAAATTCTTAATACATCCATATCCAAGACTATAATACTAAATTGCAACCAATTCGTAGATTTATAATTTGATGTTAAATAAGATAAGTAATTCGATTAGTTACTAGTATATCTGACCAGGTGTAAAATCATACTGCTGTTAGTTTTGCATTAAGTAAAGCAGTTATATTTTAGATGTAATATGTCACCATAAAATTTTAGGTAGTTCAGGACAAATTATGAAACTTAAAACACTTGATAATATAATGCTGCGAGACTCGTTTCGTCTATTTAGTGTTGGATTACATCTTTTTAAACTTTAGACGCATTTTAAAAACAACTGTCACGAAAAAAATAGTTTGGCACTTTTTTATTCTCTCATTATGCTTTGATTATATATACATAAGCCATTTTATTTACTATGTAATTAAACATGTATTTAGAAAATAAATATTTTATACATGAGCAATAAACGGTTGCTAAATAACTTTCTGTTTGTTATATAGTATTTACTACATTCCTTTTGTTTCCTTATCTATATTTCTGAGGTTTTCAATTACGCAGCAACCACAGACGTACAAAAATTCCAAAATATAATTTAAAACGTTAAGCTAAAAGTACATAAAATACTGTTGAAAATATAATTCATGGTTTTGTGGAAAATAGACATTGAAAGAGAACAAAGATTCGAGACTGATCAAAGGTATTTTGCTGGGGTGGAATACCTTAAACTATGTTCAGTAGAAAGTGCTTATATTCCTGAGAACATGCTACATACTAGTTTATATATAACCGTTTATGGTTACTATTTTTCTCTCATGATTATCGTTAAATTTGATTATTTTCGCGTAAATGAATTAACAACAGTTTATTATGTTATAAAATAGTAAATATAATTATCATTATTATAATAAAAAAATATTTTTCAAATCACTTACTATTTTTTCCTTATGCTGTTGACGTATTTTTATATTTGGCTACTTGAACAGCACCTATTTAAAGTAATGCGTTCCTCTTTTTCTTCAAAATTGTCATTCTTGTCATTTATATTCACCTCCCAGACAAGGAAAAATAACATGATTGGTAAGTTTTAAGTATATCATGTGACACACCAAAATCTTGTGTATTATGTATCCAACTGAAAGTATATGGTTTTATTAACACATTTACATATGAATTTGAAACCGTTGTACAAAATGTAAGCCCGAAATGCATTTAAAATGTGACAGTGCATTTTAAATGAATAAAAACGATCATATCTACTTTAAAAAAATATTTTAAATAAATCGTGTTAAAGCACAGTTTTAACACGCGATGGATTAAAACTTGGAAATAATTGACAGGCATCAAGCAGGTCTCTCAATGTTAAAAAATGATTTATATTCCTCAAAATCGTTTTTTTCCTGACCAGTATGTTTTTGGATGTTGATACCTAGTGAAAATATCTTAAACAACCCAGTAAATAGCTTTTCCGAGACTTCTTTTCTTTCTTTTTTTCTTTTTTGATGAAAAATGTACACATACCAATTACATGTTTTGAACTGATATTGATGACTCATTGCAGACAGTCTAGTTTCTGAGCAGTTTTTGTTGAAATTCACGAAAAGAAAGACGAAAATACTTTATCTAAATGTCATGTTGTAAAGTTTGTATTTACACCCACCCAGTAAATTCTAAATTTACAACATGACATAAATAATAACTGTTGCTTCGTCGGGCGCTCAGGATGTAACGTAAGCCAGTTTCCTTTTGGACGTAAGTTGACGTTTCTTGCAAACATTTGAGGTAGTATGTCAGATAATACATACTGGCTTTCAATGTCATTATAATACACTCAACAAAACTTCTAAGTGTTCACCCAGTATAATGTATTTACTATATGAAATAAGCACATTTATTTGTCTTGCCGTCAGGGAACCTGATTTCCACTTAACTTTCAAATTGTTAAAAACGATGCATTAACCTTGACCTCAGGTTGCGACCCGAGACCTTGACCTTTGCGCAATGTCACTAACACTTCCGGTATGGTTCATTTTGCTCATAGCTTTTGAATTGCTTTTAAGTTGCCGGTGAAAATGATATTACGCTTACGAAATAGAAAAATTATATCAAAATAACCTTTCCTTCGGATTGCTTAATATTTAAAACAATGTCGAGGTCAAAATAAACAGCAAATTTAAGGTGAATACGATCTGTTGTGGAAACAATGCAGACACCAATATTCCAACGGCTATGGCTGTGTTTGCAGTGATCATTTTGGCCATTTTAAGTGGTTTTCTTTATAAACTATCACCAAACATTAAAATCAATCACAAAATAATGACAATCATATTAAGCATGCGCAGAAAAATACCAATTTTATGTTTTGACGTTTCGTCACGGGTAAATGATTTCAATCGGTGTTGTTTTATTTCATCTGTACTATTGATGAGAAGATATACCAGTTACGACATGTTGAAAATTTCACATCATTTTATTTCATAATTTCAAAATTATTCTATTTATTAGGGTGAACACTTAGAAGTTTTGTTGAGTGTATACATAAATACGTCTGTTTGTGTCCCAAAAAAGAAATTGCACAACAAAGAAAGAAATAGAGGCAGCTTTTAATGTAACTTAAAGAATGTAAAAAGGATTCCATTTTACTTTTATGAGTTTAGCATGTTCAGGTTTAATTTTAATGAAAAGTAAATGTATCAAAATGGTTATGCACACGCCAGAGCAAAATGTCCAACTGACAGGTATTGCTGCCCCAATTTTACCTTCAAGGTTTCAATTTTGATTTATCTATAGAAAAGTTTCAACACGACCAGCAAAATATCACAAGTAGAGTTTTTTTTCGTATTTGAAGAAAGTTTAATCATCGGGTTCTAAAGATATATTCCTTAAGAATTTCTTGATCGTCCAAATCGTAGACTACAATACTTAATTGTAACCATATCGTAGATTTATAATTAAGGAATGAATTAAATGTCTACCTATGTTATACGATATAACATAACTTGGGACAGTTTACGCTTTATAAAACGCAAAGCGGTTTATAAAATAGCGTAAACTGTCTCAAGTTATGTTATACTCGTATAACATAAGGAGAAATTAAATTCTTCTCTTATGATTTAATTTTTCTGCTTTTTCACGCCCGACCGTATTTGATCACCTCATTATATTACAAGAATGATTCCTTTTTTCTTATATTTACATAACTTTCAGCAATTGTACGATTGAATATTAAAATAGTCATTGATATCGCGCGTCATTGGTATCCACCGCACGCCCGCCATTTTACCATTTCAATAACCGGATGCTTTCTTCGGAATACCTTGTTAAAGAATCAATAACACAATTTCAACAATATTCAATAAAACTTATTTAAAACAACGCTATAACAAATTTACAAAACTATGGTGGCATATTTCTGCCCACTACATGCAATATGAATATTACATGTAATTATGTCAAACATGCAAGAAAATTATGTTTACATGCAAAATAATTATGTTGTCATGCAAATATTTAAGGGCATCTGATTTTAACATGGGTAAACTCAATTACTAACGCCAGTATCTGACATTATAACTACCAGGCTAGCAGCCACTAACAGCAGTCACTTAGCCCGTAGAAACTATCAGACAAGAAGCAAAATCATCAATGTACTGAGAGTACTCGAACAGATATTTCACTTTATTATCGGCATACTTTAATTAATACATGTACCAGGAATATTAATGCATCAATAATTTGTCTGAGCATTAATAACTTCGGAGGCAGTAAAACTTGCCTGGATAAGAGTTACAAATGCGTCTGTGCTTAATAGAAATCAAATCAATTTTGATATTTGTCTATACGGGTCATAAGTTATGAAGCTATTGCTATCTAACGTGTTGGGAAAACTTAACGCGTCGTATAGAGTAATATGAAAATGTATGATAATATATAAGACATGATAAAGTAATTTAAAGGCGTAACTATGTGATACTATTTGTAGGGTTTACAACAATATTCGCTGTATATTCTTACCAAAACACACAATTTTAGATATACGTTGTAAATTGAAAGCAAACGTTTAAGGAATAAATCATGACATCTTATAAAAATAAAATACTTTACATTTTATTAGCCCCCCCCCCCCAAAAAAAAAATCCACAAAACACAAAAAGCCAAAAAAACCAAATGAACAAACAAACAAGAACTTAGAAACAATGGGGTTAAGTAGAAGACCTTTCCGGGTATTCATAACAAGCATTAGAAGACGCCCATGACCCCTTAAATAGTCTAAATAGGTCACCCGAACTTTGTCATTATTTATTTTTTCACAATGATATAGGGGTGAAAGATGGACCAATATCTCCATTATCTTTGAAGTGTACATCAAACGATGACCTATATGGCTATTATTTTCGGTCTCAAATTTGGGCTGTAGAAGTACCACCAGGTGTACCAAGTTCATATCCTGGTGAACTTTTTAACTTGCTGTTTATTTCTTAACACACCTCGAGCATGGATTGAACATGTCGCAAAACCTTTTGACACTCGGAGGTTATATTATATATAATAGTGGATAGTCAATGTGCAGGTCTTGCCAATACAAAACATTTTGTCAAGTTCTTTTTCGTCACAGTAGAAAGATACAGTTTTATACACAATATTTTCTTTGTCCCAGCAGAAAGATAATCAGGTTTCCAATGACGAATGATAGAAAAAGCAAGTAAAGAGTAAGAAATTAAAAAGTAACCTTTTTAATCAAGTTTGTATAAATAGTTATTCAATTCTTACGTTTTTATTAAATATAAATGGTTCCAAACACAGACAAAACATGTATTTACTTTCTTTAGAATATCCCATTAGTCATGGGACTTTACGGTTTATATGATGTATAGCCTTAATATTATAAGCTTCGCCTCGCCATCTATGAGATTGATCAACCCAATATATTTCTGTAGTCAGTCAGTAACAAACCTAATAAGTGTTTTGTTTTCCCGAGGACTATCAAGTGACATAGCTATTCACAAATAGCGATGATCTACGCAAAGCCATGTACAAGATGCCTAACATCACGTCCAATTTAAATCATTTAAGTTCTTTAAAATTATCAATCTCACCTTTCAAATACACTTTGAAAATCTTCTCTTCACCAACGTTTAATTACAATGCTTTGTTGCTATTCAATTTTAAACGTTTTCTCACTTTCGTCTGCAGAGATTTGAGCAATTCTCGACGCTGCCATTTTGTTTTGCTCCAGACGCAACAATGTGACGTCAATATTCAAAGGGAAACTACACTTATTATAAAGAATTTTAAAGGACAACTACTCCAAATATTTAAAGATTTTAAGGCATGCGGTTTCTGTATTAAATAATATAAAATGTAATGTCGAAATGAGTAGGCGAAGCGTTGGCCAATGACGGCCATATTGCCGAATATTAATTTTCACCGAATGAACATAGATATATATCAGGCAGTCACGTGCAATGTTTAAACCAATGAAAGTGTGACATTTCAGTCCGAGGGAAAACAATTACACTTGGTCTTCTCAAAGACTTCTCCTCACATTTTCTTTGAACTTCCCAGTCTTTTGAAAGGTAGGGTAGTTCAAACAGTCTCTGATCTGATCTTGGTTTTAACGGCAGTTTACTCTTTCTCTTTTCTCTCTCGTCCATATTCTGCCACCAATTTTTCTACCTGCTCTTCCATGTAATCGTCAGCAAAATCTGTCGTCTGCTTCAAAGCCTTCAAAATCAAGATATCTATATTCTGATTTAATGTTGTTTCACTCTCGTAGTTTTTGATTGGTAGAACGAAACCACGTGGTAGTCCCATGACGTCAGCTATTTTATCCACTGCTTCACGGACCGCTGAACTGTGGAACATGTGACCTGCATCCTCCTCCACCATTGGACAAACTTTGTCCAGCTTTGTCAGGTAGACCACTTGCGGAATGTCTATTTAAACAAAAAAGATTAGATTATATGATATGGGAAAGTCAAACTTTACTGAACTAACAATTATTGGACGTAGCTCAATCATGCCTACTAACCCTTTTTAGCTTCAGGTCAAACAGTTCAACGAATAGTTTTGATACTTTCAATCAGGTTATAGGAGTCACATATTATTGACAAAGTTTCTAATTTTAGAGTCAATGTAGAAGTTGTTTTCTAGATTAAGTGAATAAAACATCAACTAACAAAACCATCGTAGTAAAAGGGATTCGTTGTACTTATACACTCTTCAATTTCATAACGTATTATCAAATTGCTTTATGTTGGCTTTGGTCATGATCATGATTTTGTTTAACTCGATTATATTTACCTTCAGCTTGAAATGTTAACGCACACCAATTCAAAAACCCTCATGGCAAGAATAAATATAGCAATCATTAAAGACAGAAAATAAAATTGTAAATAAGGCCATATTTTTATTACTTATTTTTTAATACTTTTTAAAGAAAAAAATAGGGTAAGTAGGTCGAGTACATTAGATTAACCTTTTTCTAAACAAATCAAATACAGAATAGTAACACCCCCATGAAACGCCATCTCTAAGAAAGAGTGAAAATATATGCAATGAAAATTACCCCTTTAAACTTGTTTATTACTGAATTTAAGTATGCAGTATTTTAACTAACTTGATAATTTGGCTAAACTTATTCAACTGATTCCTATCACAACATTTTATTTTCTTTATCAAAATCTAAAAAAAAAATTGGGCTGATCAGTCTGAATAAAAAAACTATTTTAAAAAAATGGCCAAAGTTGTTAAGGTGGTATTGGACATATGTCGATATTAATGTGGATTAGAGTACATTATAACTGAAATACTTTCACCCGTATAGAATTTTCAAATTTTACGATATTTAACCAAAAAATAGCTTTTAAAAATATTTTGATATGTAAAAATTGTAAAACCCCCAGCGGGATTCGAACTCATGACTTTCTGATTCGTAGTAAACCCCCTAACCCACTGCGCTACGCTGTTATGTGACATATTGGGAAAGAAACTACTTATATAATTACACTTGATTTTATTGTTTATTTCGATAAACAATACGTCACAACATGAAAATGTCTCACACCACCTTAATATGAAAGGTAAGCGAAGTTTAAAAAAACTATCGGACGTCGTTTATATTTACTTCTCTGGTTCATCCGACTCTGCATTGCTTTCATTTGTTTAAGGATTTTCTCTGGGATAACATCAATAGTACTTCCGTCCACCACAAAAGCCACACAGTGAATCCTGTCCCCTAGATGGGGGTTCCTGATGAAGCCAAATGTCTCTGAAGTAAACGGTGCTGAGGGGTTGAACTATGATGAAAAGTTTATAAAAACTTGCTATTCTTTAGACATTTTTGTTGAAACTGAATCGAAATACTACTAGTATTTGCTTTAGTTTCATTTGTTTGTTTTCAATTTATGGTCTTTGGAATAATTATCAACTAAACCCAACCCCTCTCGTCGTTGTTCTCCGATAAACCTGATATATGTCCTTTGTTATATACCTGGTATCTATCCGATACAAATGTTCTCTGAACAAATTTTACTCACTACATGAACTTTATAGCAATCCGAATTTGACAACTCAAACCCCGAGTAAACAACATCCTTAAGAAACTGTAATCCTTGTTTTTTCCTGACTATGAGAATCAAAGGTGAAACCTACCCCCCCCCCCCCCCCCCGCCATCATTCATTATTCTCTGACATACCTGATACCTGTCGGGTACGTTGCCGTCCAGTAAGTGAGATATCTCCTGGGAGTCAATGGTAAACTCCTCCTCCAGACCGCGGGTGTCACACAGGCGAATCTTCAGAGTCTGACCAGAGTTATGGTCCTTGACGCTGTACTTACGGTACTAAATTAGAAATTTACAATCATAAATTTACAGTGCAGAAACTTTAGAAAAGGTATCAACAAATTATGATGCTTTCTTCACGTCATGTTATGAAATACTTAGACTACTAAGTTTTTATTAAACTTAAGGGGAATAAACATTTAAAGGAATATTAATCAATCTTTATATGAATTCTAAATCTTACGACAGTGGTTAGGCTATGCTCAAAGTTCCCACTCCGCGCCTTGCTGGTGATTTTCCCGCGGAATATTGAGTTAACAGAGTTGAAGAAGCTGGATTTCCCCGCGCCAATCTGACCAATCAGGAGGATGTTTGCTGCTGTTACACCTGTCTCACTGTCTGGTCCATAGTCCACTAGTTCTTCTTTAAGTTCATGTAATGTCTTTATGAAAATATATTAAATCCTTATCACTATGCTTATAAACAATTATTGCTGCTTTTTAGGTCAATACGATGAGTTAGCTATCCTCGAAGTACAATGTCCACCTCGCCCCCGGTGTTGTATAGCAGTTTTTCCCC